>JAKTPI010000095.1:0-51952 GCA_030557545.1 Ogataea salicorniae | reverse complement strand
TTAAGTGACTGAGCTCCATGACCCACCTGTTTATATATCGTTACCTGTCCTGGTTGTAGAGAAACAGTGCTTAATAAAGTGGACGCGGACTTCTGAAAAAGTGGACGCGGATCCGAAAAAACCCGCGCCCACTTCATTTTTAACTATGGACCCGCGCCCACGAATGGGACGTTCTAGGTAGGTGAAAACTTTCCACCTTCGAAAACCCAGCATTTTCTAAAACTTTTTAGACTCATATAATTGTTCACAACACCAACCAGTCAAATCAAACTTAAATATTGGCCTTTATCATCATAGATTATCGATTCTTTCAAATATCTTCTCAAATTAATCATCCACAGTAATTATTTCCAACACATCAAGATGAGGCGTTGCGGCGGTTAAAGGGCCCCGCGGCTCATATATATCCAACTAATTTTCTCTGGCCAAATTTTCTACGTAAACGTCAAATTGTAAGGACGCGAATTTTGGTATTAATTGGGAAATTACCCGCGCCGTACACTCTAGATGGCTGTGCAAATCTGCTCTACTGCTGATTCTTGAATTCGATGAGTTACCTCTACAAACAAATCAATATCTCTTTTCACAGACATCAATTACACACCAAACGTTTATCACAAATAATTCAATAGATTAGATTTACAATCCAACTAGTCATAAACTGCTGCCTGTTCTGGATCTTGAGAAATAGCGCTTAAAAATCCAAGGGCAGGTTTGTGAAAATCCAGTGGCAGGCATCTTTGTGAAGATCCAAGGGCAGATTTGAAAAAAAAACATGCCCTTGGATTTGGGACGTTCTAGCTAGGTGTAAACACGCGAATTTTCGTCTCAATCGGGAAATTGACCGCGCTTCATTCACTATAAGGCTGTGCAAATCTCCTCTTCTACCGATTCTTGGATAGATGAGTTCCCTCTACAAACACAGTAATATCTCTCTTCAGATACATCTAATACACACCAAACGTTTATCACATGTAATTCAATGGCTCAACTCTACCAATCCGCTTTTTCGAATCCGCAGCCGGAAAAGCGACGTTCTAGAACTAAATACAATATAAAACTAAATTTAAACATCAAATTCAAATAAAAAACGAATGAAAAAAAATAACCAAAAAAAAATATTCCAAAACAAATCGAGATTTAACCACCTCTTTTAACATTCAATTTCTCACTTATCTCACCGCCTTTTTCCAACTGCCGATTGGCTACCAGCAAAAGGATTTCATATCCACTTATTTTGCCACCACCATTGCCGTACGTATAATTTCTGTACACCAGATTCAGCAACGAATCGATGCTAGTAGTTCCGGCCCAGTCTCCAACTTCTAATTAACCTTCCTTATCAACTTCCACTTCATTATGTTCTTCAATTTCCGAATCTGTTTCTTAATACCATCTTCTTCTCAGACCACATCTTATTCAAAATAAACAACACCCAATTACTCTTTCTTTTTTGATAATATTTACTCAATTCTTACTCTATATCTTCTTATTTGTTCTTGACTACTACAGCTGTATCTTCAGCTACTGTTTTCAATTTCTCAACTTTAGAATTTATGTATTTTTACTTCTACTGCTTCTTCTTGCAAATTATAGTGTACTTTCTCCACCTATTCGCCCTAGCGTAGTTTTTTTAAAAAACTCTTTGCAATCCTTTTTGAGCCCTAGCCTTCTGCCTATTTTCCATCAGCTGGGATAGTAGCAAAAATTCTTATTTCAAAATATCAGCATCTTCAATAGCACTTTAGTCACGCTTCAATGGGCCCTTTCCACTTTCCAGCTTTTACACCATCAGTTTTTCAACTTCTCTTGTTAATCAGTCATGCCTTCTAGTTGTGTCATAATTTACTTGTAAATCTATATTTGCCTGGTTACTCACTTGCACCATTTACCAGCTTCAGAACATCTTTAGGAAGGCGCTTTATCCTTCTTCAAACACGGGGCCGTGCCATCCAGGATTTCTTGATTCAGCGCCCTAGTCTTTATTTCAATAATTCTTTTACGAAATGGAGATAATATATAGACAGTACCTATATCTGTCTATTCCCCATCAGATACACTAGAAACTACATTAGTGAATACCTACGCTTTCAAGCTTGTCTTATGAGCAGTTCAATTACCGATATTTTCTTTGGCTGTCGAGTAAACTTTATTTGCTTCACTACTGTCATGTATCCACCGCTATGAGGCCGCTCCACTTCTTTCGCCCAAGTACCAATTGTTTACCCTAGCTTTACAAGCAGTCAAATTTTTCCCTTTCAAAGCGAAAAACAGTTTCATTTACTTCGTTTACCGGAGCACAACCAATCTTATCATAATCGGCTCGTGACATCAGAACTGTAGCACATAATATCTTCCTTTCTTTATCCCTTAATAATGGCTTATAATCCTTTTTTTTTTTACCACACTATCTACATTCTACATTAGTCGTTGAAAAATAACTTGGTTCTTTTGATCAAAGTACTGGTATTACTTCTTTGGTAGCCTTTGGTCAAACTAATCCAGGTGAGTATTCCAAAATTACAATATTTGTTATATAACCTTGGTATATAATTTATTAAATTCAATTGATCTATTTTTTTAACAAGTTGAAATTAAATTGCCGTTTGTTTTCCTTTTTCTTTACTGAAATATAATTGGTTTCCGGTTTGTTTTTGAATGATGTGTGACTTTGCTCTTGAAAACTTTTAAGGTTTCCATTTCTGTTTGAACTGTCAGTACCACCTTGTTCTAGATCAATAGAAGAACCAAGATCGATAATAGATTTATTGTTAGGTAACTTCATATCTTTGTCTTTGAAATCCGTACTCGGTTTCTGGATAATAATTTCAATCATGTACTTACAGGTACAGGAATATTTTAATAAACTTAAAAACAGGGCAGAACTCTTATTGTTTGGCATACATGTATTTAAAAGATCATATTCTTTATCAATGTTAGTATTTGATGAATGAAACTTTATCGTTCCCACTGGATACACCACCGTAAATACTTTTGGCGAATTCATTACTGTAAATATCTTATTCTATATTATCTGTTGATTATTCTGATCTCGGTGACTTTGTGTTACTCTTCGCTTCTTCTTTTGTAAATTTAAAAGAGATTTCAAAGGTTGGTATTCAACCAAAACAAATATTATGCAATTGGAAACAAATATAGTTATAGCTGATTTACACTTCAAGGGTTTATGCGATTTTGGAGGCTTCAAAATATTAGCGTCACCATTAATACCAGTTTGGGCGTCCGTCTTACTGATATCGTTGTCGTTGTTGATAAAATTGTGAAAATCAGTCCTTTCAGAATATTGACCTTCTCGTGTTTTTTATATTTTAAAGGCTTCAAGTTATCTGTATTTTTCTCTTTACATTTGTAGGTGAAATCGTCGATACTTCCGATTTATCTTGTGAAAATCTCAAGTTAATTAACAACAAACCGTCTTGTTACTTATAGTAGTAGATTTTGGGTAGAGATAAAGCTTTCGCGGCTGTGCAAATTATTGACAATCAGTTTACGTCTCCCAAATAAAGATCAAATACAAGAAATCATAACCAGTTATGGTCATAAAGTTAAAATTATCTAAATCTATTCAAAAACATAATCCAATTTTTTTTGATGTTGCCACATTAGAATATGACATCATTTTTAATCCTGATAAATACACGAAGCATTTAAGAAGTGGTGAAATTTAGAAAAAAGACACAACGCAAAGTGTCAAGAGAATTAAAGTTCATAAAAAGAAAACTAAACTAAATGAGACAACGCTTGCGCTGTACTATAGTTGTAACTTTATCAACGGTATAGGGTTGAAAGGACAGAGCAAAACAATTGTCTCTGCGTTAAAAAAACTGATTAGACTAGTAGGTAAACTGTATTATTTATAAGAGGTACTTACGGATTAAACAACTACTTAAATATACATAAAAAAAACCCTCTAATCAAAGTGAAGTAGGGAGCAAAATCTACCTTTCTGTGTATTAATCACCAAATCATCTATGAGAATAATATCTGAACTCTATTAGAAAAGTCTTATATATAGTGTGAGTATAAGCAATGACAAAACTAAATAAAGTAAAGTTTGATAACATAATATATAAAATTTGAGAAATATTATCCATAGCAATACAAATGATTTATGTTCATCTTTAATCATTAAAACTCCAATTCATTATCATCATTAACATCACCACCATCTATATTATAAAACTCGCTACCAAAATCATCATCGCTAACATCAATACCTCCATCTTCATCTTTTTTAATATGATGATGATGAGCATCGGTTTCTAGATCAATATCAATATCAATGTCAATATCATTTTTCAGACTGTTATCTAACTTACCGTGAGTTTTTTTGTTCCGTGACGAAGTACTTGTTGTGGTTAACAATAAATCACCACCACTGTTACTACCAATACCTCCACCACTAGCACCAGTGGTTGAGTTTGCAAAGTTGAGTGAATTATTGCCACTGTTTAAATTACCACTGGATGAGTGCAGCATTGGATCAGGAGTAGTTGGTGAATTGTCGTTATATTGATGATGGAAAGATTCTAGTATTGGTGATTCAATTTTCAATAGCTCACCATCTGAAAAGTTGGGAGTAGATCCAGAATGATGGTGATGAGAATGATGAAGTGGATTCAAACCATGTAAATGCTGATTATTCAGGTTATTATAACTGCCTTGTTGTTGCTGTTGAAGTATTATATTGCTGTTCTGGTTTCTGATATTACTGTGATTGCTGTTTTGTAATGATAATGAAGTTGAATAACTTTCATCTTGAATAGAGGAAGGTGTGTTCAATGAAGTGCTGTGATGTTGTTGATGGTTTTGAATATCGTAGGGAGAGTCAACAATGCTACTGTTATTTACTTGGTTATTGTTGGTAGTAGAGTTTGGAATTGGAGATATTATTGGTTCCAAGATTGGGTGTTCAGTTGATGGGCCGGGGAATGTTGAGTGAGACATAGACTGACTGAATGAAACAACAGACGAGTTTAAATACTGTAGGTATTCCAAACCACCGGTTAGAATATGAGGAACTTCCGAACCACCCTCCCCAACGAAAGCATTAACAACTTGTTGACCTTCACTAAAGTCTTCACAGATTGACCATTGATTCACGTTTTCTTTACCAGTTGCTGGGTCTCTTAAGAAATGAACAGCGAACTTAGGAGATGTTGCCAATTGAATTTGTAACTGAGCAGTTGTTGATTCTGGGGATCCTTCTTCTTCTTCATCATCATCAGCTTCATCGTCTTCATTGGCAGAAATTTCAATATCTTCTTCAATTTGTTCATTTCCGAGAATATCACCACCTTCTTTCTTAGTAGGATTATCATTCTTATCGTCATCACCTGATTTGGAAGAAGTTTCAGAGGTACTATTTTTATTCTTCTTTTTATTTTTCTTGCTATTAGAAGTTTCTGATCTTGATACTATTGGTCTTTGAGTTTGATAATTGATTAATGAACAACTCAAAATGTTAGCCACTGGATAAAATATTCTAAACAAAACCTTTTCATTCTGAAAGACACCAGAGAAGAAATAGTTCAATTCATGATCTTTCTTTGACATGACTATTAGTAAATCAGTGGTCAACATCAAACTGTTCAACAATCTTGGTGATAGATTATGCAAACTGTTTAGTAAATCAGTACTAAAGTAACCAGACTTGATTCTTTGCCATGGTCCCACTGAAACAGATAAACAGTCTATTAAGCTATACTTGTCATTAATTTCAATTGGGGTTCTAACTTGACTTTGTAAATCATTCAGAAGTTCGCCTTTGTTGAATGGGAATCCAGTGTTGTTAGGGTTGTTAATATTATTACCAACTCCACTGTATGAGTCTAGGCCATTGAATGAAGATTGGTTATGTTTGTTTAATTCTTCGCCACCATTGTTTTGATGTAACTTTTCAATTTTTCTGGCTTTGGCTCTTCTATTTTGAAACCATATTCTAACAGATCTTTCACTCATTCCAGTTTTGGATGAGATTGCTTTACGGACTGAAGTGTTCGGATTGGAGTTCTTATTGAATTCTGCAATTAATAGAGCTAAGATCTCACCAGAAGCCCTTGAACGCCTTGGTAGATTTAAATTTGGATCATCTGATTGAAATGATTCTCTTATGGATGATGAAGGCTGCTGTTGAATTCCTGTACTTGATAAGCTTGCACTAGAGTTGTTTTTGGAACTATTATTAGTCTCTGAGCCGAAATGAGAAGAGTCTGCACTAGATGCCTTGGTGGGGATTGTTGTAGTGTTTTTCGGTTGTTTTTGGCTGTTAGCAAAAGAATTTGAACGAAATTGGAAAGCTTCGTTGTCGTCTAACAAATCAGTTTGGATGGAGTTGGTGTTGAAATTATCAAATGGAGAAAAACTTGTTGATGCATTGCTGGGATAGTTGTAAGAGCTTTGGTGTTGAAGGTTGGCATTAGGGGAATGATTTTGATTAGAATTAGAGGTTAAGGAAGATTGGTAGTTCAACAGATGATCATTATTTGAGCCAGCAAAATCAAAATGAGTGGCATCAGAACTCCCGGGCGTTGCTATAAAATCTTCAGAGTTTGAGTTCATATTTCTTTGAAATTCAACCCGATTGTATATATGCTTGCGGATTTAATAGTAACGTAGGAAATTTAAATTAGGTTGAATGCAGTTGAGAGTAAATTAATTTAGTTATATGGAGGTAACCAATTGAATAACAGTCCAAATTGGTCTGATAATGTGATCTAGTTGTAGAGAGTTTGAGGTTGATGGGTCTTGACGCTGAAGAACAGAGAAATGGTGATTGATTTTGTTGTATAATGGGACTTAATAGTCTTAAATATAGATTAAGGGGTAAATTTAGTTGGATAAACTTTAGAGGGAGTGCCAGAAGTGTATTGATTGATTGATAAAAGGAAGGGTGTCAAGTTAGCATGACAAGACAGGACAGGCAAAACAGTTGGTGATGACCATCCAACCAACAAATCAACGTGCAAACGGGAATCGAAAATGGCTGGATGCAAATTGCAGTCGATTATTTTTGTCTTAGATATTTTGGAGTCGATCGATGTATGCCAAACCGGGGGACGTTGGCCGGATTTGGAAGTGAGGGTGGTATAGACTTGTATATTGTATATTGCTTGCTAGAAGAACATGTACAGATGACTACACACTCGTACATAAGTATATAAAATAAATAGCATATGAAATCAATTATTCAAAAGTATAAACGTAGTATTGAACCTTCAATCCACCATCACTGTCTCTGATAAATCTACCCTTACCGATAAAGTTAACATTATCAACCCACTTCTCACTCTTTAAAGAGTCGTCCAAAAAGAATTGTGGGTGATTAGTAACGTAACCATCATCAAATTCCATAGATGAAGTATCTTTGCCAATAACAGCATTCACGGCGTCGTTGAATTGAACAACACCGGTGTAATGAACAAAACCTTTTGGTTTACCTGCAAAATTCAAGTATAATCTGCAATCTAGTTTACCAACTGATGGGTTGTTGGAATTAAATCTAATGTCATCAGCGCCACCTTCAATGGTTGCATCAAATGGATACTTTTCATCTAGTGATTTAATAAAACCACCCTTAATAACAACGTTGTTCAATGAGACGGAGGAAGTTGAGTACTGTGAACATGGTTCTTCTGCATCGATGTGGAAGAACAAAACTGGCTTTAAATTTGGAATCTTAGAAGCTGGGATTTCTTGAGACATTGTGATCGTAAAAAGTGAATTTAAATTGTTTAAATAGTTGGGGTTAATCAGTCAATTGAATATTCGATTGGTAAAACAAGGTTGAGAGTTGATGGAAGTGGAGAGATTTTAAGCGGGTTTTATATTTGGGGAATTGGAAGCGCTACAAACCGGTGATTGTTTTGTCAGAGAGCTGTCGAAATGTGGTGTGGTGATTTTGAACTGCGGGAGGAGAAACATAGCGTGGTTGGGGTTGGTGGATGAAGGAGTATTCGGGTCTGAAGTACCCACACACCAGCTCAAGTGGTTATACTCAAAATAATAAATATTACACGGATCGAAAATGGTGGAATTATTATTCAAGGTATACTGTGTTTCAATTGACTGGAAAGTGTCTTCATCAGTATAGGCTATCAAGACGGAGATAAAAATCATAGGATGCCACACTTTTTCCCCTCCCTTCCCCAAGAAATTGCGGAGATGATTTCTCTTCATCGTTATCTATAAAGCATCCATCCATTTTGTAGAGACCCAAATATATATATAGTTCTTAATCGAGATTTCAGGTAAGTCCACTTTTATGGCCTTGGGAGGTTATACAGAGTGTAACCCAAATCACTTCCACATTCTTGGTAGATTCTACTTCTACTGCATATTTGAAAGTATATACATATATCAACAAGAAGTTGTTTTTGGAGTTATTAACTGCTGGTGTTTTTAAAGTTTTATCGAGTATGAGTGTCTGTATATAATCTCTATCTCCCTTAATTTGGGCTGTGAACAGTAATTTTTCATTCAAAGCAGGATGGTTTTCTCCTATTATGGCTTTTATCAGCTGACATAATCTTTTGGAAGACACGAAAAATTGCCATTAAACACGAAATGGAGTCAAGTTCAAACAACATTAAAATACCTATATTCATAACTATCACTGACTCAAACACACACTTGAATATACAACCCAATCAAAGTAATTACACATCACACAAACACTTGATCAGTTATGGTTTTACTTAAAAGAGAACGTGATAGGGAAGACCAGATTGAAATTGCCAAAAAGGTCAAGATGGAACAAGGAGTAGGGGTACCACAAAGGCATATGTCTTCCATAACTGTCACGCCTGCTCATATAACAAGTGCCATCGATCAACTTCCAGATGGCTCATCACAACAGGATACCACTGAACATGATACAGATGACAATGACGAATCTGAAGACGATGATTCATCTGGATCTGATTCTTCTGATTCAGAAACATCATCAGATTCTAGTTCGGATTCAGGCCAAGAGCAAGAGTCTAGGATTACACTAACGGAAAGAGAAACTTTTGAATTAACTGCCGGTTATAGAGAATTAGATAGCTCGCTACAACAGCAGCGTACAGAAGTTGCAAAAGGAGAAGGTGTGAAACTCGTTACCAAATCTTTAACAAGAGCAGATGAGTTGTTCTCAAGAACAAAAACGTCAATTCAAGCAAGCATAGTAGCCAAAGATTCGGCAACATTGAGAGAAATCGGTTCACAAGCTAAACTAGCAATGAGAAACCTGAAGTTGGGCAGATCTGATAGAAATTTAGATTTTAATGAATTTGCAAGAAACTTTGTTTCATTTTTCAGCACTTCTAACGATGACGGTGATATGGTGAATCAAGATGATAATGATGATATTTCTGATAGAAATTTGAAAAGGTTCGATTGGCGTGCAGCTGGTATGTTGTTCACCAATTGTTCTAAAAGATCAGCCACTATGGATTTCTTGTTAGGTCCTTTGGAAATCAAGAAGAGGGTGCGAAGCGGTAAAGTTAGAACTGCTGATGATTCTAAGTCGGGCTCTTTGAGGACAGCAAACAAGAAATCAGCAGATGAATTAATGGATAAAGATAAACAGGATGATACAACTTTAAATACTGAAAAATGTTTTCAGAAAGTGAAAGAGCTGCAAATGGAAAAGATTTCTTTGTTTAAATTTTTCATTGATCCAGATTCATTTGCTAAATCGGTTGAAAACTTGTTTTATACTAGTTTTCTATTTAATCATGGGAAAATCATATTAGAAAAAGATAAGAATGGGCTGCCTTATATACAAGAAGCTACTCCAAATACGTGGAAGAATCATCATAGGCACATAAACAGGGATGATGGTAAATCTCATATTATATTCAAAATGGATCAGGATACTTGGATAAATTTAGTGAAAACTTACAAAATTACAGAATCTTATTTGGGTTGATTTATGTATATATATACTTCCTTATGCAACATTTTTTAATTATTTATTTTTCAATTTTTCATTCATCAACAGATTTCTTAATCCATCCATCTAGGTTTAAAATCTCATTCAATGGCCATTTAGTGGTCACTGATGTATTCAACTCTGTAGTATAACCAGCTTCAAATAGTTCAATTCCAGCCCAGCCGATCATAGTCGAATTATCAGTGCATAGTCTAGGTTCGGGGAAATAATAATTTTCAATTCCTATTGGTGTCAATTGTTCTTTCAACATTTCTCTTAAAATCATATTTGAGCCAACACCACCTGAACAAACAAAACTTTTGATCTTCAAATCTCTCAACTTACAGGCCAATTTAATCTTTGTTATCATATGTTGAAAAACAGTTTTTTGGATTAAATACCCTATTCTAGCCTTAGTTTCAACAGCCAAATTCTCGCCATCGTTATTGTGAAACTTCTTCAAGATATTTTTCAGTTGTGAAATGAAAGAAGCAAAAGAATACTCCAAAACATCTTTTCTGTTCCATTGATTCATCATTGGTTCAGTAAAATTGAACTCAACAGGCTGACCCCATTGATCTCGATGTTCATTTAAAAAAACTTCCATCTCTTTGGCAATCATATTTCCTTTGATCCCCAATTCACGACCACATTTGTCCAGTGCATCACCAGCGGCTATGTCTAAAGTATTAACCAAAATCTCATGGTCAGTTAAAGTATGGCTCAATACACACATGGTATGGCCTCCACTCACTAGCAAACTCAAAAATGGATAATTTGGTTCTTTACCATTGCTTGACAATCTGGGTATTAGTAAATGTCCCAACATGTGGTTCACACCAACTAAGGGGACCTGCCACGCAACTGATAATCCCAAAGCAACTTGATAACCGGCCACTAACGAACCAACCATACCTGGGCCTCTAGTTGCACAGATCAAATCAGGTTTGTTCGCATCGCCAATCCAGTTGTGTTTCTTAATTAAATCGTTGACTAATAGTGAAATATTGGAACGATTGTGTTTAGCAGCTGCTGCTGGAACGACACCTCCTGCCTGTAGAGAGTCTAATGTAAGCTTTGTCTCTTCTATTATAGTTGGCGGTCCAGTTTTGCAATGTCTGTCTAGTAGTGTCACACAAGTGTCATCGCATGAGGTTTCGATAGCTAAGACTTTGTAAGTACGACAAAAAACTGACTTTGATGCTATTCGTGTGCTCAGTGGATGTGATCTTTTCAATCCAAACATGTCTATAAAACGATTATTTGATACGATCTAGGTTGTCACACTTGGTATGATACAAACAGAGTTCATATTAATTTCAAAAAACAGAGGTTTCTTTCGGTAAGAAAGCAAATTTAAAACTGACGTAAGCAAAAAGTGAACCTCCAAATCTCCTCGAAAAAGATGAAAAATCTCAATAAATTCTTTAATCGGGCCTCCAATCAGAACAACCTCTTTCTTTTGATGGGTCTGAAAAGTTTATAGCGTTACAAACACATGCAAGTTGATGTCTTTCCATTCACTCTCACATTAAACAGTTTTCTACTTCATCAATTTGGTCGTTTTCATATATCTGTTCACAACCTTAATCACACCCTAGATATCAAGTACACCCCCATCTACTTAAAACAAATTGATTTATCAAGGCATCGTATACAGACAAAATCTATCATCATCTTGCGAATAAGTACATATAACAGAGAATTATAATATAAATAAATAGTATGATAATATAGCATTATCCAGAAAAGAAGAAAGTTAAAAATCAAAGAAGACAAATCAAATAAAGAAGAAAAAGAATAGCATTATTTTTTTTTCCTTACTTTACTGGACATAATAGAATAGCAACTCTTGACCTTTTTCAAAAACGGTTTAAACATAGAGATATACCAAAAATTAATACACATAGAAAACACCAATACATGACAGAGTCGTTTTCAACTTCAAATATAGCCATACCAGGAATAGACCACCAACCTCATACGCCGAGTTATCCATCTTCACCTAGCACCCCATCTGGATCTAATGGTAGCAACAACAGCAGCAGCAATCAAGATGATACCTCTATATATCACCCTAAAATCCTTCACTGTTTCTTAGCTGGTGGTTTTGGTGGTATGGTGGGAGATTCTCTGATGCATTCATTAGACACCGTTAAAACACGTCAGCAAGCAGCTTCACACATTCTGAAATACAAAAGTACGATACCTGCATATGTCACCATTTTTAAAGAAGAAGGTTTTAGGCGTGGATTGTACGGTGGGTATGGTGCTGCGATGTTGGGTTCATTCCCCAGTGCAGCTATCTTCTTCACTACTTATGAGACTGTGAAGAGAATAGCTATTGACGATCTTGGTATTAATGACACTGTTTCGTACTTAGGTGCTGGATTCTTAGGTGATTTTGTTTCTTCAGTGTTTTACGTGCCTTCAGAAGTGTTGAAGACAAGGTTACAACTCCAAGGGCGTTACAACAACCCTCACTTTGAATCCGGTTATAATTACACAGGAACCACTGATGCCATCAAAACGGTTATTCAAAAAGAAGGCTGGAGAACATTGTTTCATGGGTATAAGGCAACATTAGTTAGAGACCTACCGTTTTCTGCGTTACAATTTGCCTTCTATGAGAAATTCAGAGAGTTATCGTTTGACCTGACAGGTAAGAAGCAAGATGAGGAAGCACTAAGTTTGAGCTTGGAGCTGGGTACAGGTGCTGCAGCTGGTGGCTTAGCAGGTATGATAACTACTCCCTTGGATGTTATTAAAACTAAACTACAGACACAGCCTGCTGTAGCAAGTACTGTCGGTACTGCTGGTAAAGCTGCCAATACTATTCTAACGTCGAATTCAATCATGCATGGTCTGAAGACCGTTTATAAAAGTCAAGGTGTTGTTGGTTTGTTTGGTGGTGTTGGACCTAGATTGATTTGGACATCGGTTCAAAGTTCAGTTATGCTATTGTTGTATCAAGTTTCATTGAGGGCGCTATCGACTGGAGAATTTAGTCTGGTTTTAGAATAGCTTAACTTTGATGCAAGAAACTAGCGATAACGAACAGAGATACTTCGAGATCTATCCATTTTTATTGAAATTACATGATGTTTTTATTACCATCAAATGCATTACTAGATTCTTTTTTTTATACCAATATTTTCATGTTCATATGTAATCTACAAAAAGAAATATATATATAGAAAAAACGGTAAAATAAACTAACATCTTTCAAAAACTTTGTACAATCCAGGCAAGTTTGCAATTTCAACAACATCTCTAATCAGATTATCTGTAGCTAGTAACTTCTTCTTGATTATAGGAAACAAAACATTATCCAATAACTTTGCAACATCTTCTCTCTCTTTAGCATATTCTGCACTTTCCCCAAAATCTTCTTCGCCAGGAATAGAAGCAGGAATGTAAAATAGTGCTAGTTGTCGCAATACACCACCAAGGCACATTTTTTCATCTTCCCAATTGACCCGAGCCACCAACTTGAACAAAAAAATTGACAGTTTATTCATGTTTGGGATGTATCCTTTGACTAGCATTGGGACACTGGAAATAAGTGGGTCGGTTGTATCTGTGATATCGATATCAATAGAGAAGTACTCAGAGTACATTTCAACCATATCGACAAAATTTGAAAGAACTTCATCGATAGTTGGAAAAGATTTGTAGTTTGATAATAACGACTCGTTATCGTATATATTTTCTTGCAAGAGAGACTTTATCGAAACTGGCTCGTTGAAAGTGATTTTCCCAAAATTGCTAAAATCAGATAATCCAATTTGATAAAACAGTTCATTGCAAACTGATGCATAGTCAACTAAGAAGAGTTTAACATCAAATTGAATACAAATTAGTCTTCTTGAATAGTCAACTATTCCAATGTATGTATGCTTACTAAAAATTGAAGTTAAGTTTCTATTTGTTCGAGATTCAACTTCTTTCCGTAAATCAAGTATACTTTTCAATTTAACCTCAGTTCGGTCTCTCTCAACTGTTTCAATGTTATAGCTAAGTGTGGCGCTTTGTGGTGTTCTATCTTTGTTATCATCGCCAACAACAGTCGGGTATGTAGTGGTATCTAATGTATTATTTGACTGTGATTCGACCATTGATTTATCGCTGGAAGCAATGAACGACGTTATTGTAGATTGATTAAAGTCTGTTCTAACAAGCTTATGTTCATATGGTTTTTTGTACTGAGATAGTATACTCATCGAAGGTTTCACCCTTTTCAATGTTTGGGTAGTATTCTCAATCTCTTCCAGCTCTAAATCTAATTGATCCTGTCTAAATCGTTTGGCATTTGGCAATATCTGCTGAGTCATGAACTTTCTTGAGCTGTCTAACCCTGATAATGTCGTCTCTATTTGACGAACAATATGTTCTATTATTTCATCTTCGAACAAGAAACGAACTTCTCTTTTGGTTGGGTGAACATTGACATCAACATTCATTGAGCTAATTTCCAAAGATAAGTAAATGAAAGGTCTGTGGCCATTTGGTAAGTATGTTGTATACACTTGGTTGATTGCTCTTCTTAGTGGGTCACATGAGACTAATCTGTCGTTAATGAAAAACACTGGTTGGATTGATTTCTTGTTCGTATAATTCGAATTGGTGATGTTACCAAAACACTTATTGAGTCCAAATTGAATGTTGGCTTCCACCTCTAATTCTATCAAGTTGTTCGCCACAGTAGAACCGTATATAGTTCGTATTCTATCTTTTCTATCCATGTTATTCCTGACTATCAAATCATTTGAGTTTGATCCAAACTTCTTACAGGTAAATCCGACATCGGGTGTATGGATGGCATATCGATTAACAACATCAAAAATCTTGCTGTATTCTTCATTAGTAGACTTTAGTGATCTCAGTCTAGATGGGAAATTGTAGAACAAGTCTTCGACAATGACAGATGTACCATCTTTACCAGCAATTGGTTGAGGGTCACTTGAGTCATCTGATTTCTTCGCAGGAATTAGTTTACCATCTGAATAGTAGGATTTCCAAGCACAGGTGTCATTCTTTGTCTTAGTAACAACTGATAAATGTGAGATGTGGGAAATACTCGCTAAGGCTTCACCTCTGAAACCGTAGGTACTGATTGAACTTAAATCTTCAAACTTGACTAATTTGGAGGTTGTGAACCGTTCACAAAGAATCGGAAGATCTTCTTTATTGATGCCGGAACCATTATCTGTTATCTGAAGTAATTTTAATCCACCATCTTTGCAGACTACGTCAATTGTTGAGGATTTTGCATCGATTGAATTTTCCAGCATTTCCTTAAGGGCATTTGAAGGTGCAATGATGATCTCACCAGCGGCAATTTTGTTGACTACTGCCTTGTTTAAAGGTTTGATCCTGGGAATGACTGCTTCACCAACTGTAATTTCCGTTGACATCCCTGATTTGTAAAGCATTTGCAGCTAGTGGGGATAACAAAAGAGTGAAAGGGTAAGGAAAGTGGTTTTAGCCAGTGGCAACTTCAGTAACTATTAATGAAATCGACGCGTGTTTACCTATTAATGCGTCGTTTTAGGGTCGATCGTCGATTGTCGTTAAATTAGTGACGTCACTAATAAGTCACGTGAAGAAATAGATTATTTTTATTTCTGAAATAAATTCACTTCCTTCTCAGGTGAAACTGATCCCAGTTACGTATTGGCATTTGTCCAGTATTCCAACTAACTATTCCAACTACTGAAAAGTATATGTTGTCTACCTGCCAAATTTTCCACATCGCCAGAGTGACATCCTCATCTTTTAGCAAAAATCCGTCCCCAAAAACCAAAATCCCACTTAAAAAAAAATTCATTTCAAAAATCCCAACGGCGTCACAAAATAAACAAAGAAAGAAAACAACTATTTTACTTGCTTTTCTATCAAGTCTCTTTTCTTTCTCCAAAACATCAAAAATACTACTAACTAAATCGCAACGCTTATACACAGACCTTTGTTTGCTATTCACTTAACAACGGAAAGTGTTCCACCATAAAAAAACGTCTTAATCACTCTTTTAAGCTCGCTTGTGTATACCGACGTCATTTTTGATTAGTCATGACATCATTACCTTCAGAGTTAGCGTGCTCGCTTCAACTCCAAAATCAACGTCTCAACCAGGACTCTGCAAATAATGATAACTCAGGTACAACAACCACAGATACCTCTCCGCAAGCAAGAAAAGTGTTAGATCTGGAACCAAATCCCTTTGAACAATCTTTTGCTGATCCGCCACCGGCTTCTGCCAATAAGAACGACTTACCAAATGACAATAACCGAAATATCAACCTGAAAGCAAATGCTTTGAAATCTTCATCCTCTACTCTGACTAACACCAGCACCAATAAGAATCTGTCAGCTGCTATCACTGTTGCTAATAATGCAGGTAACTTAACTCCACCAATATTGACTCCTGGTGGAACTCGCAGAGGTAACACTTCAAACGTTTTACCACCTTTATCCATACTATCTCCAGGTGCTTCTTCCATCCCAGGTACCCCTGGCATCTGGACTTCTATCTTTCAAGGTGCAACGGGTAGTTTTACTGCGACTCAACCTCCGCAACCAACCCAACCAAGTTCTTTCAACTTCTCTTCCCTAACTGGATCCTCTAATAACCCCACCAATCAACAACGGACCAATAATACCACGCATCAGCAACCTCAGCATCAACCACAACATCACTCTCAACAACAACAACAACATCACTCTCAACAACAACAACATCACTCTCAACAACAGTACCAGCAACAAATGTTCAACCAGATGATGATGAATGCTAAGAAATCTGGATTGACACCGAACGAATCATCAATGAGAACTGGACTAACACCAGGTCCTGGTGGTCTGATGCCACCCTCTTTGACTAACGCTCCATCATATTCAATGCTTCTAAACATGGCTGGTGGACCACTCACTCCAGGTGGATTATCTTTCTTAGGTCTGCAACCTCAGGCAACTGCCAATAATGCTACTCAGCAACCTATCAACAATGACCCACAGCAACAACAACCGCAACAACAACAGCCGCAACAACAACAACAGCAGCAACAGCCACTTTCAAATGGACAGCAATACCCTTCCAATACTACAAACGGTGTAGTGTCTATGCAACCTCCAAGTAGTGTTAAGGTTGAAACATTGAAACCCCCTTCACCAACAGTAGGAAAGGGTAAAAGATCAGCAGCTAAAACAACAGAGGCTCAGCGTAAGCCCAAAAAGGCACGTCAAGCCAAGAAACCAGTTTTCAAACCATCTAGCAAGAAGCAAAAACAAACCGAACAAGTGGATGGTGATGACCAGGATGATAACGATGAAAATGATTCCAAAGAGGCGACCAATGAGGCTGACGACGATGACACCAATGAAGATGGTAAAAGAAAGAGCTTCCTTGAACGTAACAGAGTGGCAGCATCAAAGTGTAGGCAACGAAAAAAGCAGATGGTTCAAAAGATGCAAGACGAATTACAGTTCTACTCATCTCAATATGAAGGTCTCACTGCACAAGTAAATACCTTAAGAGAGCACGTTTTAACGCTAAGAACTATATTGTATGCACACAAAGACTGTCAATCATTGGTGGAACAAATTGGGGGAGTTGATACATTAAACACCATATTGAATGGTACTAACTATGCTGCACAAATTCCATTACAACACCAACAACAAATGATTCTGGTACCTCAACCTCAACATCATATGATGGAACAACATCCAAGCACAATTTCTACCAACACCTCCAATTCAAGCTCATCGACCCCACTTCAAAATTCTTCAGTCAGATTGGGACACCATACGACGTCGAACACAAGCATGCCTGATCAGTTACTGAACGTTGGAAATCCTCGAACCGCAGCTGCTGCTGCTGTCGCGATCACTACTAATAATATTATTGCAAGACAGCAACAACAGCAACATAATCTGGCTTTCCAGTGATCGATTGTGTGCTAGTTGCACCTTCATCTTTTTCCTTTCTATACTTTTTTTTCGCTTTGGTTTTTCAATTCTTCTGAATTTCATCCAAAGTCTGTTATAATATTACTTTCTATTTGTTTAGAAGTTTGACGTTGATGAATTGTTGTGCTTCTGTTTTGACTGTAAGAACTGGTATCATCCCTAGACAGAAGTACACTCTTTTCACTCTGTTCATTTGCATCAGGTTTCAACTGACTGAAATCACAATATCTTTTTCGAGCATATATACACATAAACTTATATTTTGACGTCAAACCTTTGCCCTCTGTATTTCTCATTGTCAATTTGTTTATTATCTGTGTAGTTTAAATAGTTTTATCACATCTTTTAGATATCTTTGATCAGAACAAATATAATAAGTAATGTACATTTTGTCGACTCCGCGCTCGGCAACTAATCGATTTTGTAAATGGCCGAGCGCTTTGAGAAATTTCAATCAACAGCACCAAATAGCATTTCGATATGTTAACTTAAAAAAAAAGAACATACTAGTCGTTTTCAATATATCTATCCTTTTCAACCCCAAGAAAACCACATTGAATAAGCATCTCAATTACTAATCACAATGTCGTTCAATTACATCAGACAAGTAGGCAAATTCCTCTGTATCGGCCGTAACTACCTAGCCCACATCAAAGAACTCAACAACGCCAAACCAAGCGAGCCATTCTACTTCCTCAAGCCATCCTCATCTGTCCTTCTCCCAGGCCAAGGGCCTGTTCTTATCCCACAAAACGTTGTTGCCCATCACGAAGTTGAACTAGCTTGTGTCATTGGAAAAGAATTGAAAAATTTGGATCCAGAAGCATTTGGACCAAATGAAGCTTTAGATGCCATCAGTGGGTATGCTTTAGCCATTGATATGACTGCTAGAAACGTGCAAGATGCAGCTAAGAAGAAAGGACTACCATGGACAATCGGTAAAGGATTTGATACATTTATGCCTCTCTCCCCATTAATTTCAAAATCCCAAATCCCAGATCCATATAACGTTGAGTTGAATTTAACCATTAACGGTAAGAAGAGACAACAGGACTCAACCAATTTAATGATCTTCCCAATTCACAAGTTTTTAAGTTCCATGTCTGCAGTTATGACTATCCAACCTGGGGATGTGATTTTGACTGGTACACCTAAAGGTGTTGGTGCTGTGAATCCCGGTGATGTTATGGAAGCTTGGTGTTCGGTTGATGGTAAAGTTGTTGACGGTAGTTTGATTAGTTTTCCTGTTGAACAAAAGCCAGGTCCATACCTTTTCAAGGTTGATGCCTGATTTTGTAGATAGTATTCTATTTTTCAAGTGTTAGGTCATTTGAATCCACATTTACATAATTTTTAATCCCATTGTGTTACAGTTTTTCTATTTATATATGCCGTTTTCGTTTGGTGTCTTCAAATTAACTAAACATTCAAATTTAATAGTTTTATTGGCTTCCAGTTCATTTTGAAGGATTAGCCTTTTCGATAATATTTTCAGAAAGGACAGTACGCAGACGTATTCTCAGTTTACCCATCGTGCTGTCAATGAAAGAATGTTACTCCGTTATAGTCAACCTTACTTTATCTCAACGAGCTTTTGCAAATAGTCGTAAACTATGCTATGTTTTTTGGAGCGGTAACTCATATCTTAACCTCTTTAACGTATAATATACACACAATTCTAGAGTTTGAATTATATCATGGGTACTAAGTAATGGGGGATATCCCAGTGGATCACGTGACATAATCTCTCGCATTACCCCATTTATGTTAGCACGTACCTCACCTACACTTGAATACATTTGTGAAACTTTAGAGTTATTAGATTAATTGTATATGGTATTTATATGAAGATCAGATAAAACTTTGAAAAGAAGGGGTTTAACAATGTTTACAGAATTGAATTTTATTTTAAATTGGGTCAAATTTTTAAAACTTAGCTTGTAGCAAATGATATATCTTCTTCTCTTTGTTCAGTTTATTTAAATCTAATACCAAAATACTTTTACACTACTATCCTTTAAATTTATCGTAAACATAAAGCGTTAATGAATTAGTAAATAGTTATATGGAAGTTTTAAAGGTTAATTGTCGTTCATTTGACTTTTTTTATCCCATCCCTATTTAACGGAGAATCGGCTGGTCTTTTCAAACCACTAGCTTGTAACCAATCCAGCTTCTTATCGTTTCCACCATTAACCGATTTGGACTGTGCTTGGAATCTAAGTAGTGTTTCATCTTGGTTCAACACCTTTGCCAACTGACTAGAGTTTCCTTCCTCTACTGTCGAACCAAACTTCTTTAACTTTGCCGCCAGTGCTTTACCCGTTTGAGGTCTGGATGACTCTTGGTTCGTTAATGCTCTCGAAGACAAATTCCGAATCATACCCATACCAATCTCTTCACCAAATGAGTCCATGATCGTTTCTTCCTTTTCTCCGAATGTCATCTTGTTTTGAGCCTTTGCCATATCAGACATTTCCATTCTCTCCTTTTGTTTTTTGAATCGTCTACCGGCTCTCTTCTTGGATTTATTATCAATAGGTTTAGGTAATGGTTTCGCCATCTTACTATCGGGTGGAGCTTGTAATTTATCTAGTTTATTGGCAATTTCTTGTCTCCATTTCAGACCCATGGAATTATCAACAGTGACGCTATCTTTATTTGAATAATCTATTCTCGCTGATAATATAACCTTGCCAGAAATCATTCTCATTGCTTGCGCTCTATAATCATCTGTAATACTTTGAACGAGGTCTGAGTCATATAAGTATCCTTTGTTCCTCGTACCAACATTTCCTTTAGCGGTTGTTGATCTATTGACACCCAATGATGGTAAATTACAAGAGGGTGTCTTACAAAGACTCTCCAAACCATAAACTGATATCAATTGTGCAGTGATATTGGGGCCAACGATGGCAGTCACATTGGGTGCAATAACACTAGCCCTGCAAGAGACGTACTGTTTGATTTGCTGTCTAGAATGTTCTAATTCTAATAGTAGATCACAGGAATCTAGTATTAACTTCATGTGGAAATCTTGTAACTTGTGTTTGTGATTGGATTGTTTAAGAAGTGATGCAGAAACTGTAAGTCCTAGAATTTGATCTTTTTTTAAAAAAATAGAAAAGAGCTGATTTTGATCTACCACTAGGCCTATGTCACCTTTGGTTATTTGAATGATCTTAGCGAACTCAAACGGATTTTTGATCAAATCATCCAAGTCTGGCCAAACTGCTTTGTAATGAACTTGGATAAATGAATGAATGGCAGCAATTTCGTCTCTCAAGTCATCAAGAACATTGTTGGCCTCAGACAAGAACTCGTTTTCTAGCTCTCTGTCTATCATATCTTGATCAGTCGTTTGCATCGATCTCATTTTTACCACCAAATTATTGACAATTGATAGCATTTTGCAGTATTTTGTAATATCAGTAATCTTTGAAAGGTCTTTTGTAGACATCAGAGTTTGAAATGATAGCTTCGATGGCTGTTGAGAGACGTCTGTCTCGCTGCGACATTCCATTTCATCCTCTTCCTCTTCCTGGTCCATTGGGTCTTCTTCACTGGAATATCCAGATAGTAAGCTTGCGGCCAAAGACATTTTAATTGTGCTTAGATCTGTTGGGGATATAGTTTTGTAGTAATATCAAGATAAGTAAGAGCCCAGTCAACAGTCTTTAGATGAATAGATAAATGGTTCCGAATGGATACTTATTTTCTTAAAAAAAATCGTGTGCCACTCAAGTATTCTCCTAGAAATTTTTCAAGATTTTTGATGGATTGGAAGAACAGAACCAACCGAAAACAAGTGAGTCAGAGTGGGAATGACGATTGACCAGGTTGTTGGTCTCCAAAGTTCTGTTGTCCACTAACTATCACCGTTGTTTGATACTATTTATGAGCTTTAGTAGGTATTCATTAAGGATCCCTGCGCTTTTACCTAGAGGAAATAATTTCATTTGTCACAAGAATCAATACAAGTTACAATTCAGATTTTTCTCGGCTTCATCTATAATCAAAATGAGTGAGAAGGAGATCAAGCAAGAAAAAGCAGTTGTTGCAAATTCAGTTGAAAATGCTACTGCTCCACCAAAGACTGAAAAAGAGTTAGAAAAGGAAAAAAAGAAGGCTGAAAAGATGGCAAAGTTCCTAGCTAAGAAGGCCAAGCAAGACGAAATTGCAAAGAACACCGCTAAGAATGCTGAAAAGAAGAAGAAGGAAGCTAAGAAAGAAGAAGAAATAATTCCAGAATTTGTTGATACCACCGTCCCAGGTCAAAAGAAGGTTCTAGTTAGTTTAGAAGATAAGTCATTCTCAGCCTATAATCCTAAATCCGTTGAGTCATCTTGGTACCAATGGTGGCTTGAACAAGGTTTCTTTGAACCAGAATTTGCCGAAGATGGTGAAGTTAAGCCGGAAGGTTTATTCTGTATTCCAGCGCCACCTCCAAATATTACTGGTGCCTTGCATATCGGTCATGCCTTAACCGTTTCCATTCAAGATGCTTTGATTAGATACAACAGAATGAAGGGAAAGACTGTTTTATACCTACCTGGTTTCGACCATGCTGGTATTGCCACACAATCCGTTGTTGAAAAGACCATCTGGGCTAATGAAAAAAAGACTAGACACGACTATGGTCGTGAAGACTTTGTTTCCAAGGTTTGGGAATGGAAGGAAATTTACCACAGTAAGATTAAGACACAATACTTCAAGATGGGTGCTTCTTACGATTGGTCAAGAGAAGCTTTCACTTTAGATCCAAAGCTAACAGAAGCTGTCAATGAAGCTTTCGTCCAATTGCATGAAGATGGTACCATTTACAGAGATTTGAGGTTAGTTAACTGGTCCGTTAAGTTGAACACTGCTTTATCCAACTTGGAAGTTGACAACAAAGTTGTTCCTCCAAGAACTATGCTATCTATTCCAGGTTACGAAAACAAGATTGAATTTGGTGTTTTGACTTCTTTCGGTTATCAAGTTGTTGGTTCTGATGAAAAATTAGTTGTTGCTACAACCCGTCCAGAAACCATCTTTGGTGATACCGGTGTCGCTGTTCATCCAAAGGATCCAAGATATACTCACTTACACGGTAAGTTTGTTCAACATCCATTTTTAGACAGAGAACTTCCAATTATTACTGATGGTGAAGCCGTTGATATGGAATTTGGTACTGGTGCTGTTAAGATCACCCCAGGTCATGACGCCAACGATTACAATACTGGTAAGAGAAATGGTTTAGAATTCATTAACATCTACACTGACGATGGTTTATTAAATGAAAACTGTGGTAAATATGCAGGTATAAAGAGATTCGATGCTAGATCATTAGTTATCGAAAAATTGAAGGAAATGGGCTTATACGTTGGTCAAGAAGACAATGAAATGTCATTACCAATCTGTTCAAGATCTGGGGATGTTATTGAACCTTACTTAAAGCCACAATGGTGGGTTTCTCAAAAGAAGATGGCTGAATCTGCTATCAAGGTTGTCAGAGATGGTGAAATTGTCATCGCTCCAAAAGCTTCCGAAGCTGAATACTTTAGATGGTTGGAAAACATCCAAGACTGGTGTATTTCTAGACAGTTATGGTGGGGTCACAGATGTCCAGTCTACTTTGTTAACATTGAAGGCGAAGAAAAAGATAGAAATGATAACAAGTTCTGGATTTCAGGTAGAAACGAAGCTGAAGCTCAAGCAAAGGCTGAAAAGGCTTTCCCAAACAAGCAGTTCACTTTGGAACAAGATGAAGATGTTTTAGATACTTGGTTCTCTTCAGGTCTATGGCCATTCTCTACTTTAGGCTGGCCAAGCAAGACTAAGGATATGAGCACTTTCTATCCAATGTCTATGCTAGAAACTGGTTGGGATATCTTATTCTTCTGGGTCACCAGAATGATCTTATTAGGTGTTAAGTTAACCGGTAACGTTCCATTCAAAGAGGTCTTTTGTCATCCATTAGTTCGTGATGCCCAAGGTAGAAAGATGTCCAAGTCCTTAGGTAACGTTATTGATCCATCTGATGTCATTAGTGGTATTAAGTTGGAAGACTTGCACAAGCAACTTTTAGTTGGTAACTTGGATCCAAGAGAGGTCGAAAAGGCTAAAGAAGGTCAAAAGCAATCATACCCAGAAGGTATTCCAGAGTGTGGTACTGATGCTTTAAGATTTGCTTTATGTTCATACACAACCGGTGGTAGAGATATCAACTTGGATATTTTGAGAGTTGCCGGTTACAGAAAATTCTGTAACAAGATCTTCCAAGCTACTAAATTTGTTATGTTAAGATTAGGTGATGATTACCAACCACCAGCCTCCGGTGCTTTAACTGGTAACGAATCTTTAGTTGAAAAGTGGATTCTACACAGATTAACCAAATGTTCAGAAAAGACCAACGCTGCGTTTGAAGCTAGAGATTTCTACGAAGTTACTCAAACTATTTACAACTTCTGGTTATACGATTTGTGTGATGTTTATATCGAAAACTCTAAATCTTTGATCATGGAAGGTACCGAAGTTCAAAAAAAATCTGCCAGAGATACGTTATACACCTGTATTGATGCCTCGTTGAAATTGATCCATCCATTCATGCCTTTCATTACTGAAGAAATGTGGCAAAGATTACCAAAGAGATCCACTGAAAAGTCCCCAACTATTGTTAAGGCTTCATACCCACAATACGTTGAAGAATATGATAACGCTGAAGCTGAATCTGCTTATGAGTTAGTTTTGGAAATTACCAAGGGTGCTAGATCTCTATTGGCTCAATATGGTATCACTAAGAACGCTAAGGTGTTTGTTGAAGCCACCAGCCCGGCTGTTTTCAAAATTGCAGAAGGTCAAACCACATCTATCGTTTCCTTGATCAAGGCTGTTGATGGTGTTACTGTTGTTTCTGAAGTCTCTAAAATTCCAGAAGGTTGTGTCTTAACATCCATTAACCCAGATTGCAACGTTCATTTGTTAGTCAAAGGAATGGTTGACATGGACAAGGAAATTCAAAAAGTCTCTAAGAAGTTAGAAAAGGCTATGAACTCCTTGAAGAACTTAGAAAAGGTTATGTCTGCTCCAGATTACGAAAAGAAGGCTTCTTCTGAAGCTCAAGAAAAGAATACAACCGCGAAGACCAACACTTTGTCTGAAATTGATGGTTTGAACGCAACCATTTCTAACTTGGAAAGATTGAAGCTGTAAATAGTTTGAAAATATGCTTTTAATCTGAAGTTATTTATGCTTCGTTGGTATATAGTTGTGCTTTTTTCTTGTTTACTGTTTTCCTTTATATTTCTATTATGTTTATACGATTTTTAGATAACTTCTTTTATTTATAAAGGACTGTCCTTTAAAATTAAAATTAAGTAACTTCTAGACTAATATACAAAATATATAGAATGATGTGACATTTAAAACTTCCAAACGTAGTCATTTTCAATACGACCAGCCACAATTTGTCTAATTGTGGAGTTCTTCAGCTCAATATCTGTAGCACAATGATCCAACACTTGAAATAATTGGCCTTCTGTAAATGAACCCAATGAATCACTGAACATTAGTTCGTCTGTACTTCCATTCTTGAGAGTGAAAACTGCAATGTGATGAGATTTTGAAGCGTCCAGTTCATTCAAAGATGGGTTCATGGTGATTTTGTTAGCTTGATTGATACAACAACATGTTGCCAAAAAAGATTGCTTTAAATAAATCCCGGAATTCAACAGGGATAAGTACACTGAGTTAACAGTGGCAACCAATTCCTTGACTGTGTAATCTTTAGATTCGCCATCTTTTATGATTTGAGCAACAATTTGAATAGTCTGTCTTGGGTATTGGGTCAAGTTGATCAATGGGGTCAAAATTTTATATAGTTTGTTTTCTAAAAATGCCTCTCTTGTAGTTGGCACACCGGCGGAAGGTGTGATATTTATGTCTAAGTATGCTTTTGTTGGTTGTTCATTTTTCATTCTTGAGGTTTCGATTGGACCAGTCACCGAACTAATGACTTTAGTTGAGCCAAACTCGTAAGATGAAGAGCCGTCAACTTGATCAAGAATTCCACTTTCAGCTATTATTGACATTATATGTTTATGTGTGTATTTGTGAGGGTATTGTATGTATAGACTTGAGAGTGCTATCAAAAAAGATAGTTTGTGATCTTCAAATCAACACAGTCTTATTTCTATCAAAGATGGCACACACTCTTAAAATTTTATTGCTTGAAATTTGTGCGGCTGTGCAAACAATTAAAATTTCGTGTATATACGAATCTGAAAAAATCTAAAAATTTCAACTTATCTTTTTAACTGTACTACTTTTTATTTGAATGCCTTCACTACATATTCTCTTCTAATCTTCTGATAAACAATACAATTAAAGATCTAAAATCCAAAAATGTCTGCTCCAACTGAAATCCTTTTGGATTCTGTTCTTCCATACTTAGAAGGTGAAAGAATCTTTGAGGTTGATTTCACTTACTTGTTATCCATCTTAGCCAAACCATCAACAATCTTGAATGCCAGTAAGAGTGACATCAACCACCTTTGCTCCAGGGTTAACAATTATTTAAAGTCCAATAACACCAAGTTTAGATGGTTAGGTTCCAAACTAGTTGTTGTGATTAACTTTCATTCTGAAATCTTGATGTCTAACCATACGTTGCATTCCATTAACGCCTTGATCAAGATTTTGGATACCAAGTGTTTTATCGAAGATGAAACTAACCCATTATACCAATCGATATTAACATTGAATAGTGTTTGTGATGCTTTAGAGTTTTTAATTGAAAAAATCAAGGGTAAACCAACTTTAACAAGAGAAATTTTGACACCAAAATTACCAGGTATCATCACTGCTTTATTAGCCAACACATCGATTATTCCTAACAAATCTATTGGAATCTTGTACAAGCTATTACTAAACAATTCAACCACATTCAGACCATTCGGTGCCAAATACGAAAAGGCTCTTATGGTCTTACTAAACGATGATGCCAACTACAATAAATTCGAGCCTTCTTTACAAAACATGATTTTGAGATCATTGGCTAATTTGTCTTTTAATTTGAGTAGAAACAACACCAACGATGTTTGGAGACAAAAATTGAACGATGTTATTTTGGAAATTAAATCAGTTATTTCAATTTACTTTGAATTCTTGAACTTGAGTGATGACCAAGAATTAACTGCCAATTTGAACAGTTTGCCAAAATTACCTGAAGATTTATCAACCTTCAAAACTATTTTCAATCCATTATCTATCGATGTTAACGAAAACCCATTGGATCTCTTGAAAGTTTCGAGAAGATTAAATGTGTTAGTTTCTTTACTTGTTGAATTCTTGAAAACGTCTACACAAACAACGGTCAAGATTCCATTGGGTTGGTTTGTCATCATTGGTGAAATTTTGGTCGGTTTGAACTTCAGATTTGTGTCCATAAAGAGAGAAATTAGAGATTCATCCATTAGAAACTCTATTGGGTACGCCGTGTTAGAACTAAACGCCATTGGTTTGACTTTGTTAGAGGCTTTACCAACTATTTTTGGTGGCGATCTATTACCACACTTTAACTCTATCATATCTTCATTAGATATTTTACTTCCTGTGAAAAGAGTCAATGGAAAAATCACTGTTGATGATACTATCGTTTATGAAAACGAAGAGTTGGTGTTTCAAGCTATAAGAGCTTCTACCCGTTATTTGAAACTGATTGAATTATTCAACGATATGAGTTTAATCAACAAAGTTATTGATTCAGCTTTGATTTTGACTAAACCTAGATTACCACAAACCTCTGAGCAAGCACAACAAGCCAATAAAACAGCTGCTGGTTCAAAAAACAAAAATAAAAAAATGTTAAACACTATTTCATTCTCAGATCTACTATCCCATCAACACTTGTTCATTATTAATCCTTCAAAGGACAAGCTTGACACTTTGAGAAACTTTTTTGCAGTTGTCTTAACTAAATGCCAATTGACTTCTTCTAAACACACTGAAATTTTAAGATTCATGATTCTGGATGCTGTTAGGGACCAAAATTCGTTGAATTCTGGTTTAGTTGACTCTACTAATGTCAAATTGATTGAATTATTGGAATCCTCTTTATTGTTCCCTGGTCATAGTGATACCAGTATTTCAGTTTTACCAATGATTGCAAACTTGATCGGTTCTGAAAATCAATTGACTAGTGTTTTAACTAACCCTAGATTCCCATTACTCCCAATCAGAGTTAAGAATGCTCCTATGATGGCCGAATATGAACAAGACTTTGCCGAAAAAGAAGTTGAATATCAAGTTGAAGTTGTTGAAACTCATGGTAAGCATGATTCAGAAGAACGAGATGATAAGGTTGATTTTCAAATTAAAAAGAGAAAGTTGGAAGAAAGGGAACAAATCAGTAAAGATCAAGAAGACTCAATTTTCAAGCCTGTCGCTGAGTCGGGAGTTGTTGCTTCAATCGACATCAGCACTGCTGACGACATTGAGATGGTGGATGATGTTTTAATTCCAAAGGAACTTGTTAACGTTATTACTACTGCTCCTGTTCCAGAAGTTGAAGAAGATGATGATGATTCTGATCTAGGTTCCGAATTTGAAATCCCTGAAATTGATGCCGGAGACGATGAAGATGATGAATAAGTATTACAAATGTAAGCTACTTCCAAATTCACATCATTGGTATGCAATATATATAATTGTATATAAAGACAGTCAATAGATGATAAAATTTGAACGTTTCTTTGATCGTACGGATAGTTGATGAAGATAAAAAAAAAAGTACTAAACAATCCGTTGTTTCTTGTAGCATTGTATCAATATAGCAAATATTATACAGACAAAAGAGCTTGGGGTACTATCTTTTTATATCAAAAGATAAACATGTAACTCAATTGAGAAACGGCTCATAAAATCTACCCTAATTTGCAGTCGTATGGTTTGCAGCATCTATAAAAGGAACGATTAAGAGCAACAAACAAAGCACTATATTAGATAAAAGATGTATATATAGTAAGTCGTATATAATTTCTGGTGATATATGAGTGCATTAGCATTTAACAATTAGTTTGTTTACATCAATAGGAATTTAGTTATGAATACAGTATGTCATCACCTAATGAAATCTGATTCATAAATAAATATCTATAATGTATCAATCAATTGGACTTTGAACAAATTCCAATTGCAGTTGGTTTTGTGGTATTGACCTTCAGAGTTCTTACGATGGTAAGTAGGGTCAGAAAGTTCTTTAAGCGTCTTGAAACATCAAAGATGTTGTAACAAGATAAAGGTTGCGCCAAACGCCATCACCCATACTAACCCAGAGGTGTCCTACTTAAAGGATCCTCTTATCTCCACCGAAATGAAGAGGGAAAAAGGATGTGTTAACAAACAACGCATGGTTTTCATCATGTCTTAGTAAAAACTAGGAAGGATATACGAAGAAAGGAAGAAAACCAAAAAGACAAGATTTTACCAACAATTATAAGGAAAGATCCTTGTCCTTTATAAATGAAAATTTTTACAATGGAAAGAAATTTGCAAAAAAAAAAGTAAATGGTTACAAAGCCCTGGTGTACAAAACTGTTTCAAAAGGCTGTGCAACTTTTTATTTAGAAAAAAAATTATTTTATCTCAGAAAATTTTTCAAATTGCCATATACTACACAGTAAGGCTTTAATAAGGGTATATCAGGGTTTTACCAGACCAAAGGATTCGTCCAAAGAACACTTTTATTTTGTACAAATTTATTGCACCACTTCATCTAATACTCATTATACTACACATTTTTAGGTGCCTTGAATCATGGTTTTAAAAAGACAAGCAAGTGCTGCCAAAAAGTCTTCAGATAAGAAACAAAAGACCGAAACACCAACCATCCAGGCCCAACTTTTATCAATTGCACAGATCAAAACATACCAATCCCAAATCAGCCAATCACCAAAATACTACAACAACATAGCTACACTACTAAACCAATATCAAACTGTATACAAAAGTTACCAATTAGGAACTACAGATGAAAATGTGGATTTAACTGCTAGATTCCTATCTTTAACCTTATCTAAAATTTTTCAAGGATTGATTTCAAATGGAGATTTCAAAGTTTTGAAGAAAGATAATGAACAAAAAAAGACCGTTATCAGATGGTTGAGATCAAAGTACGATGAGTTCAAAAACATCTTATTCAAAATTTGGAAGTTGAATGTAGAATCAGAAGGTTTATATTCATTCAAGATTGATAGTTTGGATATACTGATCAAATTCTTAAACGTTGAAAGTCAATATTTAGGTCCAAATGTTGGTGAACCATACTTCCCTAACGGCTCATACAGATCTATTTTAAAGAATTTATTACAAACTGGTGATTTATCAGACGTCTTATCACATGATGCCACGATTAACAATTTCTTGATTTTGGAATTCCAAGAATCCTATTTCACCAAATATTGGGACCTAAAATACTTTTTCTTCAATGAACTATTACAAATTGTCAATGAACTATCTGAAACTACTAGTGATAAAGAAAAACAATTACTCTTTTCCAATGTTCTAACCATTTTAAAACAATCTCCAATATACGATGAAAAGACACTTGATGAAACAACAGCCGTTAATTACATCTCCAATCCTCCATACAAAACAATCTCAAACATAACTCAATTCAACGCCAACTTTGAAAAATCTTGGTTGCAATTGATGAACTTACCGTTATTAGCCGAACAATACAAATCAATTCTATTGATACTCCACAAGAGAATAATACCTTACTGTAACAATCCAACTAAGCTTATGGACTTTTTAACTGAATCATACAACATGGGTTTCGAATCAAAAGATATTAGTATATCAATTTTATCATTGAGCGGGTTATGGGAGTTAATGAAGGGTTACAACTTAGAATACCCAGACTTCTTTACCAAGTTATACGCCATTCTTACACCAGATTTACTACATTTGAGTTACAAATCCAGATTCTTAAGATTGCTTGACATTTTTATGTCCTCTACACATTTATCATCTGCAATTGTTGCTTCATTTATCAAAAGATTCTCTAGACTCTCGTTAACTGCTCCACCATCAGGTATAGTTTGTGTCATCCCATTCATATATAACTTGTTAAAGAGACATCCAACCTGTATGCTATTGATACACTCTTCCACTACAGCTTTGGAACAGGCTGACTACCAAGATACATTCGATTATCAGGAAACTGATCCTTCCAAAACCGATGCCATTAACTCATCATTGTGGGAATTAGAATCAATGATTCAGCATTATCATCCTAACGTTGCTTCTTTAGCCAAAATCTTCACACAACCATTTAATAAGTACAGCTATAATATTGAAGATTTCTTGGATTGGAGTTATGGTAAATTGTTAGAAAGTGAACTCAATAAGAGATTCAAGGGTGAATTGAGTGTTGAATTTGAAAGATGGGAAAAACTTTTAGGTGAAGAAGGTTATCTTGCTGACTACGACTTTTAATGTAAATATCCTACTTTTCGCAATTTAAACTATAACCTGTTTAGAAAAAAAAATCATAATCAATGGTTAAAAACATTCAAGCATCTATATAGGAAAACATAATAATACACACTATGCTGTCAATTTCTTAGATTCTAGATTTAGAAAGAAATTAACAGTATATTCATAACACCATAAACTAATAGCCGTCGTGGGTGCCGTTTTCACGAGAGCTGGCGACAAACCATGATAGAACCCAAGCACACCCTCCTTTCTCAAAATCTGTAACGCCATCTTACCAGAAGACAACTCCGTTGACATCTGTCTTCTTCTTCTTAACAAATCCAACGGATATATGAAAGACTTTGAAAAAGCACCAGCAATAAGTCCACAACTTGGACCCATAATCGTACCTTCTGTAAGATCCTTCAAATAAGCATAAGAACCAAATGAAACACCCATTGAAAGTGCAACATATGTCATGGATAACAAAACTCCTCCAAAAAAGCCTTTCGGTCCTTCCTGTCCATATATGTTCTTGACCTCCCCTAAAACTGAATTGAACTTTGGACTTTCATTGGACGCAAGTCTTGTCCTAAGCACATCAAACGGATAAGAAACCATTGTGGAGATACAACCAGCAAGTGAACCAATCATCAAAGAATGCGCTGAATTAGGAACTGATAACTCATACTTTTTCTCAAATTCGGACAATATAGTGTTTAATGAAGAATATGTTGTGAACTGTGTAGCTCCGTACATGATATACATTATCTCAGCCGGAATGTTTCCCTTCCAAAGTGATCTTATACCTTCAGTTTTCACAATCTTGCTAAAGGTGTCTATGACACCACTAGATTTAGCTGGATGTTTTTGTAGTTGTAGTCTGATTTTGATAATGTCGATGGGAGCAATGAAGAATCTGGCAACAAGTCCCGATATCGAACCTCCTATTATCGATATGTGGGTGGGTATTTCTGCCCCTTGTCTCACGTTACTTTCAGACATTGCAGGTGGTGATATCAAGTGTGTTTGTATTTTTTTATAAAATCTATAATCTATAATTGAACTATAACTATAATTATAAATTTTGGCTAAACAAACCTTGTAATCAAAGTTGAACATATTTAAACTAGTACCTTGGAGTAAGTAGATTTTGTTGAGGATGCAGGGTTGTGCAAAAAAGAAATCTTTTTTTTGGCATCCCCGCTGAAAAATCAAGCGATTCGGACTCATACTCCGAGCCATGTAAAAAAAACAAACTAGTCTTCGTTGATGAACAAGAAGATATATATCATCAAATACATAAAAATATAAAAGTACAGTATAAAGAAAAAATAATAAACAGAGTCGTTGTTTTCACGCTCACTACAAAAAAATGAGAATATCACCATTCCCTTTCCAACTTTTGTTGTTCCAAAATAGCAGTTTTGGTCTCCTCGTCAACGATCCCATCGAAGAATTCCAATGGGATATCACTTAATCCAGTCTTAATCACAAGGTTATCGTTCAAAGTAGTATCAAAAATCAATTTCTTCTTAACATCTGGATCCACAACTCTATCAATTTTAGTCATGGCAAATTTGGTAGGTTGTGTTATATCAGGAACGAAATGAATACCTGTGTATGGATCTCTCACCAACTTACTGTTAAGCACATCGAATCTATCATATAGAAGCATTGAATCAAACTGTCTAACTTTAACAGCTTGGTCATAAATCCAAGTATCTTCCGGATTCCCTGAAAGAGATGAACTGTCAAGAGATTGAGAGTAGTATGATCCTAATCCATTTCCTGATTTCTTACCTATTTCTGAGGAACCTGATGGGGTTAAATGATATTCAACTGGTACCACAGCAGGTGCACCGATATTTCCACCTTCTTCACGAGCCTTGGCTTCTTGATAATCGTCTGTGATTTGTTTACCCTTGATGATGATCTTAGCACCAAATTCTTTATATATGGATCTGGCAGCCACCAGATAGATGGTTCTAGTTTTGTATGAACTTGACAAAAGGCCTCTTGAAATAAGATCAACTTTTTCCTCATCGTTGATGATAACTTTGTATAATTTTTTGTGCTTTTGGAATAAGAAGTATGAATCTCTGTAACCAACAAATCTGGCAGCTTCTGTAGCAATCATGTATAGTTTATCGCCTCTACCAGCAATGGTGAAGGTTTTACATTTGAATTGTCTTCCACCTTGTAGCACACCATTTTTGTCGATCTTAGTTTCACCTGCTGGATCATCCTCCGTCACAACCTGGTCTTCTTCAATGACAATTGGGTTACCATTTTCATCAAGAGGTGCTGGTTTAGCTTTCTTTGATGCTTTTTCAATGTAAGGTTCTTCTTCTGTTTTACGTTTTTTATTTGCTGCTCCTTTTGACTTTAATGTTCTTGATTGGGTTTCATTGGACTCTTCCTCTGCATCTGCTTCTTCTTCTTCTTCGTCTGCGCCAATTTTACTATCATCGGCATCATTGTTGTCTTCTTCTTCGTCCTCATCGTCATTTTGGTTTGTTATGGAATTATCTTTATCCTCTTCGTAATCACCATCTTCCTCGTCATCTTTTATTTCACCTTCAGGAAAATTTTCTTTATCTTCAGTTTCTGCAACGGCCTCAACCTCATCAGCCACTATTGAATCGTCTTCAAGCTCAATATGTTGTGATCTTGTACTTCTTGAAGAGGCCTTTTGAGCCCTTCTCCGTCTTCTATCTAATGCCATTTGATTTTCTGTTTTTGTGATGAGATGCACACTTTGATAGTTTACTAATATATATCAAGATTATTATGAACGTCACTTATTGAATATAAATGTTTTGGATACGGTGTAGTTTGATAAACAACCCTCTTGTTGTTGCAAAATCAAAGCCTGATCAAACAAATCGCACACACACATAATTTTGTGTCTTTATTAATCTCGCGCCGGGTAAAAATTTGTAGAATACTTTTCATGATATCAGCGCTGACGTAACTTTGAAAACTTGGAAAATTTTCTTTGTGTTTTTTGTTGTATAAAACAACTTCTCCGTTCTGACCAATTCTAAAAGCTGTTGACCACTTTAATTAGAAGAAGCTCTGTTGTTTTTCTCCTTTTCTCAATTTGTTTACCAAACAGGATTTGCATCATACAAATATAGAGACTGGGGACTGGAAAGATTAGGGTGAGGGGTTACATCGCTGTTCATTTGTTTTTATTGGTTTTCAGTTTAAACAGTTGAATGGTGCCCTCGTTTTACATGCTCTGATTCGGTACGATCTTTGGTTTCGACCAATTTTATTTGATACGTTATTAATTTAAAGAACTTGATTGTTTTCTAGAAATTATCTCCTCAGACACTATGGGACTATTACGGGCAATGTTTTATTGCCATTTGTTTTAGTCTCGTCTAATGGGAGATATTATGATGGTGTATCGCAGTGGTGTATTTATCCGAGAGAAAAGCTCTCCCGATTTTATCGCATTTAATTACTCAGTTTATTACAGTGCTTCATGCTCGGGATATATCTATTTATTTATGTTGTAACATTTATATTTTTAATGTAAACGTAAACTTTTGTTTTTTTTTTTTGTTTTTCCTGAAGAAGCATAAAAACTCAAAGACGTTTTTCTTCTGTTTGGGACTTTAGCTATTTTTTTCAAAGCTACCTCATGCTAATGCGTATGTTCTATCTACTAGTAGTATGGTAATTAGTGGTTGCTGATAGGGAAAACCATTTGGCGATTTAACATGCATTGAATCGTCTATCTCTCTCTTTCCACAAAATCAAACAAAGTTTAAAGGATTTAAGTTAGAACAAAACAGGGCCTATCTACTATATATGACAATCAATATGTTGCGATAGTATTATATCTGCCAAATATCAATTACGTGCTCTCACTCTTCTTTGGATTTGTGTTCCTGTACTTCGTAACCATATCCAATAGGCAAACAACACCGCGGATAGATCTTATTAGGGGTCAAAAGTGAAACCTTTGCAATTAAGGGATATACTACCTGTTTCTAAATAACAATGCATCCGAATTGTTTATAAAAAGCATGTTGCACTTAAACATGTTAACCTGATAATTACTCGGACTTGAGGTTAAATTTAAATTTGAAAGACATGATTTATCCATGTAAATACCCCATTCTATCTGGGGGACAATATATTATTCGTAAAGTTCCTCCACCTTCGAAAATTTTTCACTTCTTGGTGAACTTGTAACCCTTTCTCCCCCTTCACTTTTCAAACCTCCCGGTGACGTACCACGGACGCAATCCGAACCCTCCCCCGCCATCTGCTTTAATTTCCGCCTGTAAAAAAAAATATTTCCATTTTTTTTTTGATTTTTGCACTATGATAGTGAAATCTATCCCAACTTCTTTCCTTTGAAACTTTTTATTGCTTTTACATGAACCTACTTTGCACCTTTGTAAAGTAAACTCACAATAACAGACTTATAAACTATAAATAAGGCAACGCTGCTCGTTCCATTAATCAAACGTCACTTAGCTCAACACTAATTTGTCCCTTGATTATACAACTAATTGATCCGGAAGAGAAACATCATCTGAGTATTAATAAGTTGAATCAATCAAACACATCATCATACATCATACATCATACTTATACTAAGTTTTTAAATCACACTTAATTATTTCAATTCAGAAGAATTTGTGTGTTTATCAACTTCTAGTAGAAGGTTTTTGTTTTTTTTTAACCCACTAGTTAACTATTCTCTTTTATGCCAGTAGAACTAGCATTTAGATTTAACAGACCTGCAAAACCAAGATAACATATCCCACTGTCAAAATTTACAAAATAACCAAATCAATTCCTATTTGAATATACATATTTTATTCATTTATTTATCATTACCTTGAAAATAAGAGAACGTTTGGGGTTTTTTTATTGTAAAGCTAGAACTAATAACAAACATCCATAGTCATCAGCTTGAAATCTTTACAAGTTTTTTTTTCGTTTGTGTGTAAGCTATTCTTTAAACTATTTCAATCAAGTTTTTTAAAGTAGTTTCAGAAATCAAAGTTAGAAAAAAAAAGGCAATAACAACATTTCATCATAAAAATGTCACCATCTTTAGTTAGTCACGAATCACAACAATCAACATCTGGTTTCAGTCCAGAACCTGATTTCATTAACCATGATTTATCAGTCTCTATCGATTCCACAAATGCATTCGAAGGTCCTGAAAAATTACTTGAAGTTTGGTTTGCCCCTTCATCATCAGTTGAATCAGTCACATCTGTTTTTGATGAAGCCACCAATGGCTTAAGAAAAATTCCTTTATCAGGAATTGAAGAAATGCTAGATTTAGTCAGTTGTAAAATCTTATCCAAGATATCAACCCGTGAAATGGATGCATACTTACTATCAGAATCTTCGTTGTTTGTGTACCCACACAAGATGATTTTGAAAACATGTGGTACAACAACAACATTATTCTGTTTAGGTAAGTTATTAGAATTAGTTAAAGAATTTTGTGGGTACAAGTATGAAGATCTAACCAGCATCTATAGAATTTTCTATTCAAGAAGATCGTTCATGTTTCCTGATAAGCAAAACGAAATTCATCAACGTTGGGATAATGAATTGGCCTGGTTGAACAAGTTCTTCCATAACGAAACTTCCAAAGCCTATGTTGTTGGTGACATCTCCAGAGATCATTGGTATCTATACTTGAACGGTGCCTCTGTTGATTCCGAGCTAGTTTCCACTTGCATCCGTGATACTCCTGCCAGATACACTAATGAAGATATGTATCCATTATCACCAGTCAGATCCAACTCTTCACAAGTTCCAGGCGCTGTCGCCACCCGCCAAACCACCGCCACCGCCAACAGATCAAACGCAGGTTCATTCGATCAAACTTTTGAACTATTAATGACCGAACTAGATCCACAAACAGCAACAAACTTCCAATTATCAAAGCATCAAAATGAATTCCCAAACATGAACCCAACAACCGAAGATTACGGACATTTACTAGGTCATAAGATGATGGAATCTACAGGTCTTGATTCAGTTATGACTGGTTTCGACAACAAGGGAATTAAAGCCAAACATGATGCATTTGCATTCACTCCTTGTGGTTTCAGTTCAAACTCCATTTTAAACAATGAATATTACTATACATTGCATATCACACCAGAGGTTGGCTGGTCATACGCTTCTTTTGAGACCAACCACCCTGGTGTTTCCAAAGTTGTCTTGTTAGGAAATGTTATTAATATTATGAAACCAGGGAAGTTTAGTTTAGTTCTAGTTGAAGAAGGTTGTTTGGATGCAGATGCTACCTGTTTTGAAGAATTGAAAAGCTGTGATGTCAAAGGTTATCAAAGAATCGATAAGATCGTTTATGACTTGCAATTCAATTATAGATTACTGTACTCTTTCTTTGAAAAAACTAGAGCTTAGACTTAATACAATCCTTTGCTTTTCTCTTAATTTATAAAATACTTGAATTTTTTCTCTTTTTTTATTTTTATATACTTGCACTTCCTTTTCTTTCCTTCATTCTATTCCTATTTGTTTATATTTATATGTTACGTTTTTTCCCCTTAATAAAACTCTATTCATGTAACTTAATTGATCTTTTCTTTGAATAACTTGAGACAAAAAATAATGTTGTACAAACAATCTCTGAAAGATAATCGGTCTCTTTTATAAATCTTTGTTCCCTAGTGTGAAACCTCGTCAATCAAGGTGGTGTACACTCCTAGTAAACATTTAGCAAGAATGGGTTACTGCTCAAGTATAATACTAATCACCTCTTATCCTTTTTAAATCATGTTATACGTCTCTGATATTCATTGTCATTTGTGTATACTATTTGGTTTTCATAAACATCCTTAATTAATGAAAAGTCTAAAACTTGGTATGTGTTTAGTAAGTAGGTACATTGCAGAATGCATGCCTGCAAAATATATATTATAATTAATTGTATGTAATATCTCTCGCTCCTGTTGTGTATCGAAGAAAATTGTAGAATCGAATTTTTAATTGCGTGCGCATATTCTGTATGTATTTTATGTGATGCTAACGTTATAGTGTCTAAAATGCTTAATGCCACTTACAACACAATAGATAGTATGGCATGAAAAAGTCTTATGAAGACGATCATCTGCTTGATCAGTTTATAATAGATGATTCAAATGTATATAAATATAGGATTCGTTCGGAAATAGTCTGAAAGTACAAAACTAATTGAAAGATCGGTGAGTTTAAAGTATAACAGGGAGTATATATAATAATACTAAATCTTGATTATTCAACACAAAAGGAGAAAAATAAGGGCAGTGCGTCGTACTTAACTGTTCATCTGGATCACATATGCATTAAGTTTTTGTTTGTAAATTATAAGTGAGAGTTAAAAAAACTATGAATAGTAACTCAATCTTGAAATAATTATTGCACAGAGGTGTGTTTGTGGGAACTCAATTCAAAAATTGGGTGAGTAAACTGGGATTTAAAACCTGATTGAAAAAAAAAGAGCTGTTCTACATTGAATATAGATCTGAATTTAATAGAATAACAGGATCTAGAAAATTTTATTGGTAACATCTGTTTCCCCTGAGTATTTCAAGAATGGTAAACAAAAAGTGAATATACTCAATAATTTGCATGGGTCTGTAAAGGGATCAAGCTTTCTGGTTTTATATGGTGTTGATGAAACCCATCAACTGGTACAATTCATCATGTTGCACCCCCCTTCAAGGAGATCATGTTGATCTGTGGGTGTCTCCTTGCGCGTGTGTTTTTCATTTTTGTACCCATTGCCAAAATGTACTTCAATACTTTATTTTTGAATCATGTTATGTTAACTGACATATATATAGCGATTAAGTTGAGCCAGATAAGAAACATGCAGCTTTGATTATACAGAACTCAACAACTCGGATTTCAAAAATATCCTACCTCCGATTTGAATTATGAATTATACATATCCTTTCCGATATTATTTCATTAATACAGATTTTTCTACTGATATCCATAACCAAGGATAGAGTTTTAAAAACACAAATAAAGAAGATGTCTACTATTTTTGCAACTGCAACTCAAACAGTTTTTCCCTTTTGTAGTCGGAAGATAGGAAGCCTGTAGAAGAGTGCACACCTACACAGATATGTCGCAGCCGCAAGCAGCCTCTGTGTAAAACCCTCGCCACTAGGGCAGTGAACAAACAGATCAGCCCGTGAAAAACAATTTGTTTCTAAGTTCTGAAAATAAAGAGATAGATATGTGCAAATAATCAAGTACAAGAACAAAAAGTAGTGGTGTTTGATTGATTGGGTTAGATTGGTTGTTGGACTTTAAAGGTGCATCGCGAGAATAACTTGGGATCTGGCATTACATATATTTATCCTGTACTGTGTATATCTTACAATTTGGGGTGCACCATACAGATACATTTATAATTTTTTTGCTTTTTCACCCGTATACAAGGAGGAGAGAGTAAGAAGGGTTTGAGGAAGGATAAAAAAACAGTGGCTTCCATACATATTAAAAATACATTCACAATCTAAACAATCCAGCTTTAACCCAAATCCTTTATTGTAAATTACTACACTTTGGACTTCTACAATGAGATGTTCAAGAGATAGGAATGGTTGGTCATTTGTTTATGTTAGTATTTGTCAGACTTGATATATCGCATGTATAACTTTGTAGTGTTGATTCAATTGTTTAGTTTCAAAATTTGGGGATAGTCAAGGCTGCAAAATTTTGTGGCAGTTATTATGCGTTGGTTTTTGAACAATGTATGCCCACAATAATAAAATCTTATGTGGGTGGGAGGTATTCCCCAAGTTCTACCAATGTTGGTATCCTTGCATATTTATAAGTGTAATTTAATTCTGCGTATCGATAGCTTTGCAAGTGATATCTTCATCTCTGAGATAAAACTAGTCGTGTTGTACTGGGGAGGTTTGGATTTGAGATTGTATATATTAGATTTAATATGCTTAATACTTAAAACTTAAGATGTGTTGCTTCAATTCTGTAAAAACACTTTAATAAAACATGTGTTGATGGTTGAGATCATTCTATCTCGTGACTGAATGAATAAATAATAATATTCTTTTTGAATTTTCAATAGTCCACAATTCGTAGAGTCTTGAAATCTGCATTTGAATATACAAGATTTTCAGCCGATTGTTTCGAAAAGAAATATTAGCATTTAGCAGATAGATACACATGGCTATACCACCAGTTTTGCTTTAGCTTTTGATTTTTTCCTCACTCTTCAAAGGGTCATGAACACATCTATGCGTATTATAGACGCATGGATCTACTACATACTTTGAGCCATTTGTTGAACGGTTTTCGATTTATTCCTTGTGTTGAGAGGTGGGGAAGTGCGCCGTAAGCAACTGTAAGTGCGGACGACCTGTGCTTCTGTTTGTCTGTGATAAAAAAGTGCGAAACCACTCGAAACCACACGGGGTACGTACTGTATGTATTGCTGTCTGTCTGCCCGTCCGTCTGTGAAATGCACATGGATGGATGTTTAAAGAGCTTTTAGTGAAAATGCATTCACACGCTTTTGCGAACGCAGGCACAAATTAACTATTATAAGACGGATTCAAGTCGATCCTGATACACACGTATCACTAAACCCCATCAATGAATTCAAGTTCAGCTTTATGCTTTCATTTCTAAACCATACAGTCACACTATAATGCAATGCGTACCATATAGACAACACTGGCACTTACTATCAGATCAACTAATCCAAAGAGTCATCGAATATATAGATAGAAGTGGGAATGTATCTAATGGCAGATAGAATTCACTGCATGTATAACAGTGTTGCGAAGTTTGGCCCTCTCCTGTAACGAAAATGCACTGATCTCTCCCACCACACACGAAAGAGAACCCTATTCTGAAATTGGCTCTTCAAATCTATCCACCTTTGTGTAGAAGTTCTATCGGATAATAAGAAGGTATCTTATTGTTTTGGTTGCACAATAGTGTTGCATTCTTGATTTCTGGTGCAAGTTTCGACTGGCTTTTTACTCTGGTGTTATCTGCATTTATCTTTTCAACCTTTTATTGTTGTTACACACGACAACAAACCAAAACAAAGAGTCAATTACTAGCAAATCGTGGGCCGGCTCCACTTCGAAAAGAAGATAATAGAAGGCCTGGTCAGCAATTCTGCTCCGCTCCGCCTGTACAAACTCCACGCGACACCTCAGTAAGCAACGCGGGGGTTTCGCCGTAGGATCAACGCGCAGAATAGTAAATAAGGAGCGTGTATGGCAGCAAAAAACGACTTGTTACATAGATAATGTGTTGTTGCTGATTGCCACAAAGCTGCAACGCTCTCGCAAACCAATAAAAAGCCACAGTTTGAACACATGGAAGATTTATAGCCTGAATCTGATTTCCTCATTTTCAAACTGAAGAACTCGTAGGATTGTTATATAGGAAAAGAAACAGGACGTACGTTACACCGTGTCATACATATCAATCATGGTGAAATATAAATACTTGTGATGTGCAGATGTAGATACTAATCAATCCGTGTATGTCTCCGCCTGCACATGCTCGGCCGAGGTAGCCGCCATAAACCACAGAGAACTAAAATAGAACCGCACATCGTGCGCGGTGCTCGTGCAAGCCACATCTCTTACTTCTCTGTCCTCGTCCCACGAAGTAAATTTAAGGCCCCCGTACATGCGCATACAGCTCACAGCTCACACGCCCGCTGCAAGGCCACACAATAAGCTGCCCCATGCCAGATGTACGCAGCTGATCAGCAAAATTAATAAATAAGTGTTTGTCCATTTCCGTTGCCATTTCAAACGAAAAAAAAAATACATCATCCATCTAAGCAGCCTACATATTCTGACCTCTTTTACCATCTTGTTCTCTTTTACCATTTTGATCGGTTGAAAGCTGAACCCTTTAATATTCGTGTCCAACCTTTGCTTCTAAACTGAAAGAAAGAAGTTCTCAAGTTTTGTTTACTATACAAAGTCACACAAAGTTTATCTACACAAAATTTCTACCACTTTAAAACCAAAGATCAAAACAAATCTAAATAATTTGATCCCGTGTTAATTCCGTTTGAACTAATATTTTCACTATTAAATGTCTTCTTCTGATCCTCACTCTTCTTCTAATATTAATCAGCAAGCCAGTGTGCAACCAACGTCACATTACTCTTCTGGTTCTATTCCCCCTCTTGCCTCATCCAGTCAATATCAATCCTCTACAAATCAAATGTATTCAGCTCCTCATTATCAATATGGCACTAATGCTGCCTATGGCAACCAAGTTTCTTCAACCCAACAAGCTAACTCCAGACCTTATGAATATACTAATCACTATCAACAACCTCAAACCCAACAGACTACTGGTGGTGCTGTTGCAGGAACTGCCGCTTCCACTACAATGAACCAGCAATATGGTGTCCCTTCATACGGCAATACACAATACCCTTATCAACATCATCCTGAAAATGATTATCAGCAACAACAGCAACCACAACAGCAACAACCTGGCCAACTTCAATATCAACAAACTACTCAACAACCATACGGTGGTGCTTACTCCAGTTATTATTCCCAACCCGGTTATCAACAACAAACACAACAGCAACAACAACAGCTACAACCACAGACTGGAGCTGCATATGGTGGTTCTTCTTATAGAGGCTACCAAACAGCTACTGGATACCCAATTTATGGTGCCCCTGGCACATACCCACAGCCCGGTTTGCAACAACAACCATCAGGTACTGGTAGTGTTGGTGGATCTGTTTCAGCTCCTGTTCCGTCAACTGCTACACAATCTAATCCAGGTGGTTCTTCTACCGCTTCTTCCAAAGCTCGTGCAACTTCTAGCTCTTCTTCTACAAAGACCAGTACAACTGTCAATAATTATCCAGCCGTGAGTCCTTCTATTGGACAAATTCAACCACCTGGTATCCGTCCAAAGATCACCACCACTATGTGGGAAGATGAAAAGACTTTATGTTACCAAGTTGAAGCCAACAATGTTTCAGTTGTCAGAAGAGCTGATAACAATATGATTAATGGTACCAAACTGTTAAACGTTGCCAAGATGACCAGAGGACGTCGTGATGGTATTTTAAAATCAGAAAAGACCAGACACGTTGTTAAAATCGGTTCCATGCATTTAAAGGGTGTTTGGATTCCATTCGAACGTGCTTTAGCTATGGCTCAAAGAGAAGAAATTGTTGACATGTTATATCCATTGTTTGTGAAGGATATCAAAAAAGTGATTCAACAGGGCACTCCAACAAACCAAGTTGGTCAAATGACCCTTTCATTTAAATCAGGTTCTGGCTCAGCAGGTCCAGCCACTGGTGCCAAAACTAACAAGTTATCGAACACATCATCTGTGCCACCAGCTACTACATCATCATCTATTCTTCCATCTTCCATCTCCACAACAGCTGCTTCATCAACTCAGCAACCACAACAACAACAACCAAATCACTACTACTCATCATCAGCAACAGCTGCTGGCTCTCAACAACCGCAAGGACAGCCGGCTAACAACTCATATTACTATAGCGGCTACTATGGACAACCACAAGGTGGTGCTGTTAGTGGTGTTCAACAACCATATCAAAGTAACTACCAATATGGTAGTTCATCTACAGCACCATCGGGTAATAACGGTCACCTTGCAGGTGGATCTTCCTCGGGTCAAGATCAAAGATAACAAGCCTGTGAGTCAAGAACGATCTTTCAATGAATAGGACCTGACTGCAGAATCTGGTTTTGCTTTTGTTTTGTTGCTTGTTTTTTTGTTGTGAGTTTCCATTTCTAATGTTTTTCTGATTTCTTTTTATAACAATATATACCTATTTCTTCTCTGTTTCTTCTTCTCCTTGTTCTTCTTCTTCTTCTTCTTCTTCTTCTTCTTCTGTTCCTTCTCCAACTGGCTTGATCAAGTCGATAAGTTCTTATTTTTAGTTTGCGTTTCTTGTGATTTTCGCTTTTGTGAGTGCTTTTATTTTGTTTTTCTGTTACTTCTCTTTTCCTCCATTTTTTTGCCCCTTCTTTAAGTGTATTCTTTCGGTTTTACTATGTTGTGTGTGTTTTTATATTTTGAAACCTTTCCTTTATGATATTATTATTATTTTGCTTAAAACTTAAATAATCTGGAACATGAATCTCTAGTTGATGCTCTCTTACGTCATGTACTTATAAAGTTGTGTACTATTTATATCAGGATTTGGATTTCACTTCTCAATGTATTTACTTGTACATGTACAACCTTATTTGTACTTACTAGCACTAACTCGCTTAATGCAGTCAGCTATAAGAAACTCAACCCACTGTGAAGTAACAACCGCCATATAAAGCATGTTGGATTTGGATAAGCTTAAAAACTGCACATTTTGAGTACTCATCATAATCGAAAATTAAACCCTTTCATATCCGCAACCTACACATGGTGACGTTGCTGATAAGGATTATTCTTATCAAACAGGGTATTCTATTTTCCCTACTTTACAAGTTCATATTATCCGGTCTAATATTGCCACTTAGTTTTTGAAGCATAGATTATTCTTTACCCAAACACCTATAATTTCGAGAAAATACTGAGAAATGCAAAAAAAAATAATAAGCATGCTTGCTGCATGTGAGACCATGCTGATGCATGATGATGCACAGCTGTGCATCGTACATATATTTAAGACTATTGGGAAGTATATAGGATCGTGATCAAACCATCACTTGGTATATGTGTGTTGTCCTTCGAATGTGTTTTGGTGTTGGTTTTTTGATGTCTCAGTATACATCTGTGTATATACTGCTACGAGCGGTTCTAGTCTGTGATCCACTGAATGGATTTTGCTATAGGTAACAGACAATACTCAAAAATCTTTTTTTTTTCTTGAATACTGGTTACTTGAATAGTGTTGAAAAGATTTATGTATGTGGAGCATGTAGATTATTTATCAATAGCCATATAAGACTTGTGGAGTTGAATTAGTCATGGTGTAGTATAGTATGCCTTTGTGGCATTTTGGTCTATTCAAGATGTTGCACTCATTGTATTTGCGATATCACGCCCATCAATTAAGATAATCAGTTAATTCTTTGATATTCTTTAAAAAAATATTAGTCTGTGAATAATGGTTTTTCTGTCAGTTGCTATTATCTGTGGTTCTTTAATTCGGATTGAATATAAGAAGCTCGAGGGGGTTTGTAGATTTACTCGAGTTCTCTGTTTAGTCTCCTTAAATGTACTATCTTATCACTAAAACTTTTAGTAGTAAGTAGCACTGAACAAAACTGATGCTTCCCCGTTGACCTTAAATAAAGATATTATTTGATTCACTTCAACCGTTTAAGGATCTCGATTAAATACTGTGTTCTGTAACTGACCTGAACCTCTTTAGCTGAAACATGTGTCAATTTATGTTTATCAAAACACCAGAGTACCATCAGCGTAATTATCTGTTATTTTTAGTTTAAAAACAGTCAGGGGACCAACAGTTGATATGAATGTTTGATTGCATAACATATAGTAGGTCGATAAGTTTACCATTGTGCATCAATCGGCCCGTCGATATAGTTAGCATTAAAATGAAGCAAAATAGTTAAAAAAACGTGTTAGGAATATAAGGTAGAGTGCTATTGCGGTGCAATACTATACTACACATATATATTCTTTGCACTAAGCCAACTTCTAAGTTTAAACCTAAACTTTCTAATTATTACTTATAATTTAGAAAAGCTAAGAAAGTCAAGCTTCAATCTTCTAAAGATTATTTTTTTTTGATTTTGAATGGAAACTGATCTCAAACAGAATAGAAAACTTAGCACCTATTTAGATATTGTCATCAAAGGAGGTGATGTGCCAGAAATTTTTAAATTGAGACAAAATATAAAAACATCTTCATAGGGAGATAACAGTTGGATAAGAAAAACCTTAAAACAATCAAAAACTTGGCAAATGTGTTACAAAATCACTTAACTTTTTTATAATACAAAATAATAAATTACTTACATGCAAAAATATCCTTGATACTCTTATTTTGACTCATGATCTTTGTTATATAAACGATTTCATATATCCCATTTAATTCAATTACAAATAATAAAGGTACAAGTTGATACAATTGTGTATCTATATATTATCACCTCTCCCTCTTTCTTCTGGAAAAAATGTGTGTTCAAAATATAAATAACCTATAATTAAACAAATTTTCTCTTATATGTGCCTAAAAACAGTAAAAACAACCAAATCAATTGCTAAATTTGAAGGAGCTAATTATTCTTTGACTCAATACTCTAGTAGAGCCAAAGAATCTGACTACAGATTTTGATCTCTATCCTATATGGTTTCCTCCTTTGGCCGCTGCGCCTTCCCTTTTTAAACCTCTTGTTTTCAAATTCCTATTGGTTTATTATAAACCTCTTTCGAGTTTGTCGACACTCCTTTCTCTCTTTGGTATACTTTTGTTTAAAATCCTTATTCTTGCTTAGAATGATTTCTTATTAATCAAGATAAAAAAAAGTCAAAAAATATATAAATTTCTATTCAAAATATTCAAATCATGCCTAGTTGGTTTAGATATTACTACAACTTTACAAAAATTGAGATGATTCGAACGTTATTTAAAACTACGTGAATGCATTCAAAAGTATAAGAAATGAAAATTGTTACTTTACTTGATACCCTTTCTATCTTAATCGATAAGGCAAGCATCTAAATAGGGATAAATGATACAAACAAATCTATAATATGTCAGAACCTCACTTTCATTAAGAGTGTGATTCTCTGTAGATGATTCAAATTTGTGGTATTTATAAAATAAGCCACAACAATAACGATGTCATATCAGAGTCAAAATTGAAGTCATAAAAGAGAAGAAGTTACAATCGGATCTCTTTAGAAGAAGGGGGGGGGGGGTTTATATATAAAAAAAACTATATAGGAACTTTTTAATAGGAGATTTTAATATTTGTTATATTATTAACTTATAGAATCTATTTCAATCGGATTACATTTATTAATCCAATTGTGTGTTACCAAAAATTAGTCGCAAGACCTTGAATAAGTCTGAACAACTGAACTCACTTAGTATGTAGCTAATACTATTTTAATAAGCCCGAGGTGGTATCCACGACTAAACTACTTTGGATGGTAGCTATGCTACTCATACCCCTAAAAGGTAGGGATACTACAAATGGGTAGATAATGTTTTCTCAATCTTCAATATAATAAGAGACAGAGTGTCGACAAATGTCCAAATAAGAAAACGCACCATTATCAGATCGGTGTCAAATAAAGAGAAAAAAAACTTTACAGAACATGTGATGCTTCGGTTGTTATTTAAAACTACTTGATTATTAATGAAAGTATTTGTGATCAAAAGTATTATATTATTTGATGATCCCTCTTCCTTAATCAATAGAAAAGGGGAAAAGGGGAAACTAAATAGCAGAGAGGGAAACGCGCATATTTATATAATAAAAAGTCAAGTGTCAACGAAGTCATTGATACTTGAGCCAGGGGATCAGAACAAAGTTCGTCCGAATGAGGAAAGCGGGGAAGCGAAGCGGGTGAATAAGAGGTAGCGTTGCTACATGATTGGGTGTTGTATCAGGAAACAGAATCCTTACAGAACATTGCGAGGGATCGATAGTTATTTAAAACTGATTGAATAATAAATTGATATTCTAATTGATGTTTTCTTTCCCTAATCGATAGGAAAGGAATCTAAATAGAAATATGGGAAATACACAAATATATATAGTAAAATAACAAGGAAACAATTCAAAAGATAAAAGGTGAAACAAAATATAAAAGATGAAACAAAATATAAAAGAAGAAACAAAAAAATAGAAGATAAGTAGTGAAGTCCGAAAACAATCAGTTAACTATAGTAAGGATGAGAATGTAGGGTAGATACCTTACAAACATTGTGATGATTCGAGCGTTATTTAAAACTATTTGAAATAAAAGTTGATATTTTATTTGATGATCCTCCCTCTTAATCAATAGAAGATAAAACTAAACAGTAGAGGAAAATACATAGGTATTTATATAATAAAGAACAGAGTGTCGACGAAGTTGTCGACAACTCCAAAAAGGGATATTCCCATAACGGAGCTGGATCTCTTAAGCTCCAATGATGACAAATTATCTCAAATGAGATTGCTAATGATAGAACCGGGCCTTAAGGTTCCAAATAAAGAGGGCGCCGAAACGAGGGGCTGAATCCTTACAAACATTGTGATGATTCGATTGTTATTTAAAACTACTTAAATATTTAAGAAAGTATTTGAAATCAAAATTGATATAATATTTGATGATCTTCTATCTTCATCGATAGAATAAGTAACTAAATAGGAATAAGGAATATAAACAAATATATATAGTAAGAAGTCGAGTGTTGACGACGTTGTCAACAACTCGAGAGTATTTATCGGGGATTTGGAAATCATTTATAGCCATTTCCAGTATCCCTACCTCTTTATGGTATGAAGCACTGAATCATACAAGGTAGTTCAGTCGTGGATACCTCCTCGGGCTTATTAAAATAGTATCAGCTACATACTAAGTAGTTCAATTATTAAAAACTTGATTTATGGTCAGGTGACTGTTTTTGGTAACACAAAAGTAAAATTTCCTATTAAATCTTTCTATATGATTTTTAGTATAAAACTCTCTCCCCTTTTTCTAGAAGAGTTCCGATTGTAACTTCTTTAGAAATAAGTTGGATCTACAACTCTATTTATGCAATTTTTCCATCTCAACGCTTTAGTGGAAAATCTTCCACTAGCTGCTTCAATTTGGGCTCCTAACCTATGCAACTCTTAAACACTAAAATTATGACTTCGTCATTGTTGTGGCTTAGTTTATAAATACCACAAATTGAAATCATATACAGAAAATCACACTCTTAATGAAAGTGAGGTTCTGACAGTATTTCCTAATTTAGTAATCTAAAAACAAATATCCTAATAAGGAAGGCGTCGCATCGCTGTAAGGTCGGCGTCGCATCAAGAGGTGGAATCCTTGCAAACATGTAAAGTGCACGAATAGCTCAGTGGTAGAGCAGCAGATTGCAAATCTGTTGGTCACCGGTTCGATCCCGGTTTCGGGCTTTTTTTTTAATTTTTGGTTGTTTCTAAGCAAAAAAAAAAAAAAAAAACTTGAATTGCCTACAGTGATACGGGGGTGTTTTTGGTACAATAGTATGAGTGAACAATAAACGGCGCAGTTGAGTCACCTGGTTATTGCATGAATCGTAAAAGTACGGGTGTATCGGGGAGGGGGGATGGGGGTGCAAAGTCAGGCGTCAGGATAATCGGGTTATCTAATTCTAAATTACAATTTTTTGCTTTTCAGTTTAGCACAGTTTGAAGGGTTCGAATTAATTTTTCACCCTAACAATTTTGTTCAAGTTGAGACAAGTTGCAGAACCAATAGAACTTCAAGTGTGGATATAGAACCATATATATACAATTATCTTAGCTTGAACTATATAAAAGAAAGTTGCTTAAATTGGGGTATCAAGGAAATAAAGAGTCTGAGTCACGTGAATCATACATTTCCGGGATCGATTTACCTTTCGTCAAAATCCGGGAAAAAAATTAGACTCTTTTATTGTGTGCCGATATAATCTATTGTACAGCTCTTCGTTTCTTTTTAAGATGATTCCAATTCTCTCCGGCAAGAGGGACAGTCTGAACGATTTTTTTTTATTTAATCATCATGAGACTGATCTTGAGAAGAGTAACGAATCGAACGGAGGGGGTGTCACTGTATATCCATCCATCATCCATCTGGTATAAATCTTCACCTTATTCCACTTCCTTTCTCTTCACTTTTGCATAAATATACTTTTCTATCAATCTAATGTATCTACTTCATAGAATTATCTGTCTTATTCATCAGAATAATTAGGCCTACTTCATTAACTTAATAATACCCCACCACCCCCTCCTTCTCGCCAATTCTATTGAATCTCAAATCTTCTTTTTAAAAAATGTTCCAAAATTTCAACCAGTTGCCAACTGAGCTTCAACTTGAAGTTTTCAAAAACTGTGACTCTAAGTCGTTAGTCAACTTACTGAGTACAAACAGCGACATTAGAAACTCATCCTTATATACATCCAATCAACTAATATCATCTTTGTTGGGAATACAGGATAACGAGTTTTCTGAAATTAAAGAAGCAAAACATTTGTTCATCAGTATATTTTCCCCTCAAAATGCAGTTAGAAAAATAGAACTGTTCGAAACAAAATGCGTTAACAGTGCAGACGCTTCATTAAACGCTTCGCAACTGCCATCACCAAAAAGATCACCTAGTATAATCTCTGAAGATGCAAATGTTTCATTGAACATTGAAGAAATTATCAATAAATTGAAAACCATTGAAGAACCAGAATCATCAAATGATAATGTCGAGCAACAACAAGATCCAGCATCCATTTACAAAACCACCAAACATCTAACTAAATCATCTCTATTGCCATCAAACAATGATTTCTTATCAAGTATGTTCAAATTGGGTAGAATTCAGCAAGTGAGAGACCCACTTGCTATGAAAGAACATCAACAATTGGAATCAGTCGAGTCAGATAACATGTTGCATGTTATTGTCGATGAAGACTCGTCAAACATTAAAATTCAATTTGAGATGCAATTAAAATTAGAAGATGCTGCTGATGATGACCAAATGATCAAACTGTTCACACAAACTGAAAGAATCAGCTTGAGTAACCCTACTGGTTCTATCAGCTCCAAAAATGATGAAATAAGAATCAACTATAGACTGATAAAAGGTGAACAAGTCCCACCTAGAGGTCCTTATGATTTTGAAGCTTTTTCAAACTATTACGTTGAGTTTGAATCTTTTGTTGTCAACAATTTTTATTTATTAAACTGCATTCACTAAACATTCAATTTATTCAGAGGAATACATATCTAGACGAAGATATGTATACTCAGATCGCTTTTGGTGGAGACGTGAAGTGAATTCGATTATATTTACTTTCCTACTACTATTGTAAAGAAAACGAACATTCAATATTAATTAACTGCATTCACTTTTATGATTATCAATCTCTGTAATCAAAGTAGTTCAAAGCAAAAAAAATAACAAGGAAAAAAGCTAGATCTTGAAGCATACGATATCTATGCAACAGATATTTCCCACTTTAACAGTTTTTCATCCGAAAAAAAGAAGTAAAAATAAACCTGCAAATAATAAAGCTCCAACCAAAAGTAAAACTTTAAAAAAAATGGCTTCCCCACCAGGACTCGAACCTGGAACCTTTCGGTTCGTAGCCGAACGCGATAACCATTACGCTATGAGGAATTTTAAATTTGAAAGATTGGGAGGTTTAACATGAGCAAACGAGTTGAAAATCTTTTATGTTTTTAAAATATTACTATAACAGGAGAGGCAAACATCACAAACATAACTTAAAAGCATAGATATCTTTTGTCAGAACCTCACTTTCATTAAGAGTGTGATTCTCTGTATATGATTACAATTTGTGGTATTTATAAACTAAGCCACAACAATGACGAAGTCATAATTTTAGTGTTTAAGAGTTGCATAGG
>JAKTPI010000094.1:0-54737 GCA_030557545.1 Ogataea salicorniae | reverse complement strand
GGTCTAAAGATTTGTATGTTAAAAATCCATCTGCTGCAACTGTGTTGCCCACTTCGTCATCTCCTAAATATCATGCTTGTTTTAGCCACCCTCAATCCCCAGTTCCTTGTTCGTTGTTTTGATCACTTCCCTAAGTCCCTTTGACTTTTCCCAAACAAAGAAATTTCTTTGATGCTGTGTATATGGTGGCTTAAATCACCAGAAAGTTGTCAAGTGTTGCTCAAATTCAAAGATGAGGTGCTATACTTATTCTGTAATAATGATTTAATGTTGTTTAAAGAAATTAGTTGATGTGTGTATAAAGATATAAGTTTACTTCAAGAAGAAGCAGATTATAAAGTTGAGGATAAAAGGGAACAAAGGGGAGAAAGGACAAGCGCTGAGTTAAAACAAAAGGACACAAAAAAAAGAGTTGAGAGTTGTACAAATTTTAAGTTTACCGACGCGGCGATCGGCTACCGAGGTGCTAATTGTGCATTTTTCTTGTCCCTTTTTTTGTAACATACCACACGGTAGTGCACCGATCCAATCCACCACCAAAAAATTACACTCCCTTGCACCACTCTCCAGTTTTCTTTTTTTTGACTCACGCAGGATTCCTATTTCGTCGTCAAAATCAAAAGGACATGAGCTAATCGAGTTTGTTTAAGCTCTCTATAAACTATGTTGTATCTTGTTCTGTTTACTGTTCCCAATTAAGAGTATATATTTACATTTACTTAAAGTTCTCAGGTTCTTCAATTGTGCACCATTTGTCAATTAGAGACTGTTAACTAATAAAAAAAAAAAAGAACATTATACACACAACAAAGATGTCTTCATTCTTAGAAAAATCGTTGGACGAGATCATTAAAGAATCACCAACAGACAGACGCCCAGTATGTTGAATTTAGCTTTGAATTATATTTTATGTTTTTATCGTTGAATCAATGGGAAATTTTTCCAGTACTAACATATAGATCATTTTTATACAGAGAAGAGGAGGATATAGAGGAGGATCCAGAGGTCCAAGAGGTTTATCCAGAGGAGGAATAAGAAAGAGTCACCCAAGCAATAGACGTCCATACAATCCACACTACGATTCAAGACCACATAGGTACACATCGTTACCAAGAAGTAAAGAAGCAGAATCATTAAGCAATGGTCAATCATATCTAAGAATTACTAATTTACACCCTGAAGTCTCAGAACAAGATTTACATGAATTATTTTCTGGTATTGCACCAGTTAGATTCATTAAATTGGAATTAACAACAACTGGTGAATCAACAGGAATTGCATTTGTTGGTTTTGAAGATCCAAGATATTGTAACGAAGCTATTGAAAGATTCGACGGTAGAAGAGCTGCTGGTCAAGTTATTGGTGTTGAAAATGCTTTACCGTTTAGCGCAAGAATTTCCGCCAGCGATGAAAACGATCACTACAACTCTCACTACAACTCTCATCACGTTAGAGAACAAAGTTTATTCGAACATATGGGTATGACACCACCAACATCAAGTAGAAGAGGTAGAGGTGGTGCACCAAGAGGTTCAACTAGAGGCGGTAGAGGTGGTAGAGGTGGAGCCAGTTTCAAAAAGGGTAAGAAATCATTAGAAGAATTAGATGCTGAATTGAACAGTTATATGGGTGAAACTTCCGAACCTCAAACCGAGCAACAACAACAACAACAACAACAACAACCAGAACCAGAACCAGAACCACAACAGACAGAACAAGAACAACAGCAACAGCAACAGCAACAAGAACAACCACCACAACGACAATTAGGTGACTCAGCTCCTGCTTTTGCAGCTGCTGGTGAAGGTGATGGTATGGCTATGGATTAGTTTTGATTTTACATTGTACTTTTTGTATGTTTAGCAATGAACTTTTAGGTGTCAATTTTCAGTGTATATTTTTAACAAAAATACAAGTGAAGAAGGAACTGACTAAAAGATTACGACTGAATGATGCTGAAATATACTCATCATAATCAAACTGTTTGTCTGTTAGTTGATGTGGGCATTATCATATATGTATATTCATCGATAGCTATTTCATTTACCATATCTGACCTAAAAATTGCTTCACTATCTTGTTAAATTTTTATTTTATATTTGATTGATTAATTTGAATGATTGATTGTCTTTGTACTTTTACTTTTTTTTATAATGTTTTCTTTCTCTATTACTTATTTTACAATAATACAAAATTGATCGATACACTGATTTACTTTTCCATTAAATCACAGCTAAATGATACATTCATGTGTTATTTTGTATATGTATACATGTATAAGAATAAGTTCCAGTCAATAATTTCAAACAAGAACAACACGAATAAAACATCTTGAATATTATAATTTCGAAAGAGAATATATTGAACAAATTAAGCGTTATATATCTTAATCAAATGTGTATGAAGTATCTAATATAAACAAAAACAAGTATAAAAACTATGAAGACAAAAAAAGGTATATAAAAGAGAGAAAGATTTTAAAAACACGGAGAATTCCTTTCAAATTTACACAAAGTTTGTTTCATACCCGAGAATCTTTTTTAAAATTCTATATTTATTTAGCTGATAATTCAACAGCTGGAGCACAACCTAAAGCACCTTTGATGGAACCGTACAAAGCGAATTGTAATGAGGTTAGGGTACCAACCATTAACAGTCTGGTTGGTAAACCAGCGAATGAACCAACGAAACCGGTTTCTCTAGCTAATTGACCTAATAAACCAATGGTTGATTGACCTGGAGCCTTCTTGGTCTTGTTAACCTTTGATAATAAAGTATCAGCAGGTTGGGAAACAACAGCAGCCATACAACCAGCAATAACACCGGCACCTAAGTTAATACCAGTAACAGAAACAGCAGATAATTGATCCTTTGGAGTTGGGACAAATGAGTAGATGGCTTGAGAAGCTCTTTCGTAAGTTAAGAACTTGGCAATGTTGTATGGAATTTGCTTGAATAAGATTGGAGTGAAACCGTTGTAGAATGAACCAGGACCTTCTTCCTTCATAATTCTAGCGAAACCACCAACTAAACCGTTAGCAAAAGTTGGTTGAGAAACTAATCTAATTCTGGTAGCTTCTAATGGACATAAAGCAATATCAGCAAAGAATTCAGCAATGGCAGCGGAACCAATGTAGATGGCATCCTTGTAGTGAATGGCGTTTTCGTAACCCATCATGTCAATGAAGGTCTTCTTGAAGAATTCGTAACCACCGAACTTGAAGGCACCTTGTAAGGAGTAACCCAAAATGGTTGGACCTAAACCAGTCAATAAAGCGCCAGCTCCTTCAGTAGAAACAATCTTCTTGAAAGAACCAAACAGACCAGAGTTGTAAACGGTTGGTTCTAATTGAATTCTGGTCTTGATAACATCAATTGGAGTCATGGAACCGTGAGTAACACCACAACCAATGGCACCGGCCAAGGCGAATTTAGCGTAATCAGAAGCAGAAATGGTTTGAGTAGACATTTTTTTAGGATGTAGATTAGTTCTTTAGTAACTAGAATATTATATTGGATATTGAAGAATTCAGGGAAAGAAAAAAAAAAAAATCTCTATAAGATCAATGGAAATTTCGTTAAAAAAGAAGAAAGGAAAAACCGAATTAGTTTTTAAATAAATCAAAGAAGAGAAAGAGAGAGACACCAAACACTTGATTAGAAACAAACTAAGCCAAAAGAGATTGAGCGATTAAAGGAAAATTTTTGCTAACCAGCAGCCAAAGAGCAAGTGTCCAACTACAAAAGAAAGGAGGTTGGAAACAATCAGCACGGTTTCCTGTTTCGGCTCCACCCACTGCCACAGCACTACGGGCTGTTCTTTTTTTTTTTTCTTTCCCCCTGGCACGCGCGCTCTTCCGGTGAGACGATGGTGAATATACGCCCTCTGATTTGTTGATCTGTCATTTTTGCGGAACGGCCGGGAAAGGCCGGAGGACTCGGACAAAATAGGGGTTCTTTTTTTGCCGGAGCCGCTTGCGTTTGTTTGTCTCGTATCCGTTGAAATGGGATAAAAGACAAATACAAAAAGGGGTAAAAAGATTTAAATAGGAGAAGAGAGAGATTATAGACGAGGCTGGATAGACAAGAGAGAAAAATATAATAACAATAATGGGGTTTCTGTAAGGAATATCGGGATTCTCACAGGATTCTTACGTAAGTGAATAACAAACAACCTTTATACCTTCTGATTAGTAATACTTCGGAATAAACGGAACATTAGATCTCATTTAAAACTGATTATTATTAATATCTCAAACAACATAAATATAGATATATTTCTCTCTTTTATAACTATATAAATTTATAAGAATTTAATAAAAGATCAGGGGTTCTAATCTACTTTTAAGGTCATATAATATTACGATTACATAATATTATATAAGCTTTGAATAGATAGAAACCCCTAATCTTTTATTATATATTCTTATAAAGTTATATAGTTATAAAAGAGAGATAAATATAGCCTTATTTATGTTATTTGAGAATATAAATTAAGATCAGTTTAAAGGAATATTAAATGTTTCAGATAATATGGGATAAGTTTGTTGTGTTTCAGAAGTGAGCAAATATACAAAGATTACGTAAGAATCCCGATATTCCTGACACACCCCCTTAACTTTGTATAAGTATGTTCAAAGCTATGATAATACTGTAGTGTGATTATAAGGTGTGGTGGTAATGAACGGAAGTGAGGAAAGAAGGGATTTAATAGCATTTGATTGAAATGCTTTGGTTAGGATGTCTGCTGGGTTGATAGTTCCTTTGATATGATGGAGATGTATAGTCGTGTTTGGTGGCAACGTATATTCTGGTGGAATGTTGTGTTTGTTTAATACATGTGATGCAAATAGATGTTGTAATTGATGTACTTTGGGAAGATACCATGATGAAACGTCTAGTTGTTGTAAGTTTTGAATTTGTTGTATAAGTGGGTTATTGTCACAATATACGTGAATGTCAAAGTTGTTGAAACCGAGATCGGTCAGTGTGGGGAGTAGGTTGAGAGCTTTAGTAACGCCATCGTATAATGGGAGTAGTTCTGCAGCTTGTGTACTGTGAATTGCCTGTTTAAGTCTATACGATTTGGAGTATAAATAGTTGTTGTTTAGAGTAATCAAATATCCTCCTTGACTTTGATTATATATTGGTGGATGTTTTGGGTCGGCTGACTGTTTGAAATTGTAGCTGGCATCCGTGTATATATTAATATCTGTTGTTGTTGATGTGGACCGTAGATATTTTAACTCGTAGTGTGCGGTGTGATGTAGGTATTTGAATACTTGTAACACTTGTTGATAGGCTAATGGGTTGTATTCCTTGTTAAATTGTGCTAGTAATGACGCTGGATATTGAATATCAAATCTGCCTTTAGTGGCAATGTATTGTAGAATCCCAACTAAGTGTTGATAATGTTGAAGAGAACACAGTGTTGGAACGTTAGCAGATAGAGGACCAGTGGCATGGGCCAACAATTGAGGATATACAGAAGCCAATATTGGAGTGACAGAGCCATTTTGTATATATAAGGATTCTTCAGATGGAAGTGCTTCGATTGCTCCATGTATGTAAGGTGCCGTGGTAAAGGTAATAGAAGCGTGTAGTTGTTGAATGGTATACCCGATGTAATATGAGGGTGGGGTATCCGGTTTCAGTTGGAAAGTTTCCCGTAACAGTTGGACTATTGATGAATCGTCTAGGCTTGAGATAAGTAGATCATCTACATGATGTATGACAGCTGTTGATTGATCGGAAGTCGTATGAAGACACTTGTCTGCGGTTGAAGTGTTGAGATTGGATGACAACTGTGTTTGTAGATACTTATAAAATTCAAGTGGAGAACTATTGAGACCATAAGCATGTTTAACCATCTGTGTATATGGAGTATTGATAATGGATAATCCTTTTGGTGTCTTTAGAACATAGATCGTGTTTTCATTGACTGGAGTATTAAGAAAAGCACTTGAGATATCGTATCCACTGAGTTTGTTGTTGGATATCTGGAGATGTCTAGTAATGAAAGCATGTAGCGTTGTTTGTTTAATTACTGGTGAGCCATCTGAGGTTTGATGATGGTGTATCGTTGCAGGGTTTATGCCGAGTAAACGGGCTTTGGGGGATCCATCTGATGATTTCCGTTGGAAGTGCCAAAAGGATGTGAGATATGTTGGCACTATCTTGGGTGGATGTGTGGAAGGTGTTGGACGATGATATTCCTGGAATACTCCCTGGGAAGTGTAATTGGTAATTTCTTTCTGAATGGCGGCTTTCCACTCCGGATGTATTTGTGCTTCGTTATAATTCATGGGAACCCAGTCTGGCGACGATGGATCTTTGGACCCTGAAGTTATGAGAGACTGAATTAATGTAGGAAGGTGATTGGCAGGAGTGGTGGCTTGTTTGACCATAAGTTGATTCATGATGAAAGGTAAAGAAGTTTTGGGATCAGTGTTCGTTATTGGTTGTTCATGACTTTTGGTGTTATACTCAGGTAACTTAAGAAGATTGTCTTTACTGACTGTTACGTGGTGGTTAAGAGTACCTAAAGCTTTGAAACCTCTGGAGGTGTGAATTGTATTATCAGTGAGATCGATGAATTCGTAAACTTGTCCGAGTATATTGAACCCTATGAATAATCCAGGTGTAAGTGTGTTTGGTTTGTAATGACCTATGTAACAATCTTCAAGGAAGAGTGGAAGTCGTGATGGTGTGTGATGGTAAGGTAAGAAGTGAGCAGCTGGAACTCGTTTGGTTGTAGAATGTGGTAACAAATTGTATAGTGTATTGGCATATGTGATAGCATAGTGGAAGAAGTAATCCTGTGATAAAGGAGGTAGATGTGCTATAATGGATGACCATAGGAGTTTAAGTGACTGTATGGTGCGTTCAGCAATACCGTTGAATTGTTTGTCACCAGTAGGAGCTGGGAAGAATTTATTAGTGTAATTTGATTTATTGTAGTATTGGGAGGTGAGGAACTCAGAACCTTGATCAGTGATAATTGATGTTGTGGTTATGGAGTGAGTTTGTTCCCAGTTATAAATATGTTTGCCCAATTGTGAGGCAATGTCTGACTTGGAATTGACAACAAAAGTTTGTAGATATCTAGTATGATCGTCAATCAAATATACAACCCAGTGTTTGGTACCACGATGAATGTGCGGTCCTGAGGAATCAAGATGTAAAACTTGACATGGTTTAGATGATTTAGGTGGTAACATTGCTGTATGAGGTGGGTGATGATATTTTATGGCTGGGCATAATGAACACTGTTGGATGTGTTGTAAGCCTTGTTTGGACAGTTTGTAGCCTCGAAGTTTAAGACGTTGTGGTGTAGCATGTCCGAATGTATAGTGGAGCCGTAGTGCTTTGTTTGATTGAGTCGTGTTAGGTATAGGTACCCGGTGTAACTGAAGGTCCGCTGTGTTGACTGCGTTTATGGTATGAACGTCCAATGTTGGTATTGGTAGCGTTGTTTCTGAATGAACTTTGTTGAAGGAATGGTTCATTTGTATGTGTGTAGGTTTGTCGGGCTGTGCGTACTTGGTGTTTCCGGACTTGTTTGTGTACCAGTCATTTTGTTTGAGAAATGAAAGGATTTTAGAGAAAAGATTAGTTCTTCTATGTTGATGGGCGGTTAGCTGGGGTTAGGGCTAAGTTGACTCTTAATCTGTTAAGGTTTTTATACGCAAACCTCAACATAATCTGATATTATTTGTAAATGCGAATGCAAACGGCATATATTTAAAATCAATATCAAAAAAAAAAACAAAGTTGTAAACGATCAACTTCTTAGGGTCCGCCGTGTTTGCCAATCCAAACTGTTTTTTTACAAAACCTCATGGACTGGTGCCTTAGTTGTATAAGAATAGAAAATTGGGTACGAAAAGCGCTCAGAAGCTAGCAATGGCCCCTGCTCGTTTAGATCATCAACGGAAAGAAACAGACGCTCTCAAAGTAATACTTTACAGCTCCTATAATTTTTTTGCTAGATCTCCACTATCGACCAACAAATGTTAATATACATATTGATATTGTCGATTATACTCATACACTTTGAATACAAAATTAGAGTATTCAAAGACAAACTTGATTAAAGCGTTACATACAAGTACAGTCTACTTACCTGCTTATCGATTATATATATATATATAAATAAATACACTAGAACCTCAGATGGGGTGAGGGGGGGGGGGAAGCTTTAGCCAATCAAAAATACCCAATCAGGAAGTTACTGTCAACCCTAAAACAAGTTCATCAATTAGTTACTATAAAAACAGACCGAACGCCGATAATAATGATCCGAGTCGATCGATCGATCGATCCATACATGAATAAATACATTAGGTAATCAATATAGATAGCAACGGGAGAACAATCTAAAAAACCGGGCAACTTTTGCCACAATATAAGATTATAATACAAGAGGCATTTTAGATTGATTCAACACCCGGTGGTTCTTTTTATTGAATTATACAATAGAATAACAATTAAAACATGGAAATTTTTTTTTTCACCTGTTGAGCAATCAATTAATTGTGTGAAAGATTATAGTGGCTGTGTGATCTGTTCAACCCCGCATCCAAACCTTTTTACTTTTTCCTTATTATATGATAATTGATAGCAAGACAAGCAAGCAACCATACGAAACACTTTATTTTTTTACTCTATTTTGAAGAAAATTACAACATGAAAACAACACTTAATGCTTATTAAGATTTATTATTATAGATTGTTATTTGGAAAAATAGTATTCAATTTAATTAAACATAGTTTGTTCATAGTAACTTGATCCGGTTGGATCAGCCACTAAATATGTAAATGAATGAATGAATAAAAAAAAATTGCACTCGGAAGAGCAAGTTTGTTGTGCAAAGTTGTTTTATAATTGCCTGATATACCAGAGGGACTCCATAACAACCATTCTAAATCTAATAGTTGACAAAATGCAAAATCCAGTCCTTGAATTTTTAACCTAATTGATTATTCCATTTAAACAAAGGGCATTAGTGAATCATCTGATCCATACAGGATCTAGGTTCAAGAAAAGCTCGGTCCTATCGACATACTATATCATAAAAAAAAAAGGAGGGTGAGTTGAGATGCAGTTGCGCAGTAATGATATGCATACATAAAATAGCAAGGAAAAAAAGACTTATGATATTTTTTGCTCCTGCAACTGTTTGGTTAACGACTTTATATAATTTGGTAGATTAATCAGCTAACTAACTGCTCCTCCTTTTTTAAATGTGGCATTGCTTCTTTAGGTTTTATACATAATGTGGAGAAATGTTCGGTTTTTTTTCTTCTCTTGTCAGTCAGTTGCTTTGTAATTTGTAATCTAGGAATTACAGGAAGTATATATATATATATCTTTCTGCTGTTTGATTAACATTTTAAAAGATATATTATAAATAATATTCTTCAACAGTAATCTAATTAATATTTATTAAACGGTTTTACTTTATATCTTTTTTAAAATTGCATTGATAACTTTATCTCACTCCAATATGGTTCAATGTTTCTTAGTCCACTCTAATTTGCAGATCACTCCATGTGAAAAATCTCAAACAGAGGATAGTGTGAATTCTCAAAAAAACAATTATCTAAACTTATTAAAGGAATTTAAACAAAAACATGGTACAATAAATTCCACCAACAACAACACTGACGGTGAATCTACAACGAAACCGGTCGACAAAATCTCTGAGATTTACGATACTTATCCATATTTACAATCCATTAACTTGAGTGAGCATACGGAACTATTTTTGAAAAAAGCTCCTGCATCAACTTCAGAAGTTCAACAGCTTAAATCCAAAATGTTGTCAATTTTGTTGACTCGCCGTTCAATCAATGCATCAAATAAATTAACATATCTTGAAAATGCTGTTCACTTGGATTTAAAACTATTGGAATATTTACATTTGAAAACATCAAAATTGATTAATGAAACCATTAATCAACATTTCTCAAACGATGAATCGTTGTCTTTGGAAGAGGAAGAAAAAGGGTGTGAAATTGTTGGATTACAAATGGAGTTCTCTAAGCATTTAGAAAACTTGATTATGGTCTTAAGGATCGCAGAAGGTATGTTGATTGATTTAAGAGAAGGCAAATTAAATATGTCAACGGTTTCCACTAAATTAGGCACTGGCAGTGGAACAAGATCAAACACCAGTACTCCTACAGGTGGCAAGAAAGGCCAAGCTGTGGGCGGTGCTGGTTCTAATGATACTCTTTGAGGAGGAGTTGTGTACTACTTCTTGTCTTGTCTTTTGTTTTGTTTACCAAGTAGCTGGCCTACTATCATGTACTATCACTTTTAGAGAATTTTTGTCCCTTTCAATACCCATATGTCTAGTACCTTATGTACAAACTGTGTAACTTTATATATTATATATACCATTTCTTTTCAATCAAGTACATGTTTCCCTCATGATTGTTTTTACCCTCTTTCTGTCAAATGATTAATAATATTAAGTAAGAAAAGAATAATTAGAAACGCGCTCACGCATAGATAAAAAAGCGCGTCTCTTTTTTTTTTTACTATTGTTATCTGCCAATTTCCAAATCGACCAGGAAAATTCCCAAAAGAAAGAAGAACTTTTGGTGATAGGATTGGATCAATTTTAAGGGACCTGTGGTGTGTTTACTTCTACATAGTTACTTGTTGGCTTTGTCTACTTGACGTTTTAAATCATTCATCGAGCATATTAGTCTAGTGTTCCTACTCACAATATACATTGCTATTCAGCGTTTTGATTGGATCTTTAAACGAACTGAAAATTGCTACATAACTGCTCCTATTGTCATTTGATCATCTGACAAAGTCAATCCTTTTTATTCATCACCAATCAAACTTCCACCACCGAACTTCGTTTGTTCTTGTTTTTTATACCATTCATATTACAAGATTTAAAACCAAATCATTAACAGAGCAGGAGATCTAATTTTTATTTATTTTATTCATTCACATCCGTTTTGATCATCACTATTCACCAGATCATACTATAATCGGGTAAGCTGACTTTTTCTTTGCGTCCTGCATTACCGCTATACATACTTGACTCGACTTTTATTTCATGAGATACTAACATCCTTTAATGTTTATTCACAGTTATGACTTCCGTTATAAACCCTAAACAACAACCATCTTCATTTGCAATGAAAGCTGCTGTCAAAGCTCTGAAATCAAATCCCAGCTTATTAAACTCCTCAAATAATAGCACCACCACCAATACACAGGACCAAAATCAAAATCAATACCAACAGCAACAAATTGACAAAGTGGTGGAAAGTGTTGCAAATGCATCAAAAAGACTTTCACAATCTTCTACCATCTCCAACAGTAAACGTAAAGCTGAAAATAGAATTGGCCCTTGGAGGTTAGGAAGAACTTTGGGCAGAGGCAGTACTGGTCGTGTCAGATTAGCCAAACACAGTGTCACTGGTCAATTATCAGCAGTCAAAATTGTTCCTAAAATTAGTAGAGCTGGAAATGGATCGCAACAACAGCAAGAACAACAACAACAACAACAGCAACAGCAACAAGCATCCAAAGTACAGAATAAATCAAAAGTTGATGCCAATGGTTTACCTTATGGTATCGAACGTGAAATCATCATCATGAAATTAATCTCACATACAAATGTCATGGCGTTGTATGACGTTTGGGAGAATGAAAGTGAATTGTACTTAGTTCTAGAATACGTTGAAGGTGGTGAATTGTTTGATTATTTAATTAGTAACGGTAAATTATCCGAACAAGAAGCCGTTGGCTGTTTCAGACAAATCATTAAAGGTGTTGAATATTGCCATAGATTCAACATTTGTCATAGAGATTTAAAACCTGAAAACATTCTATTGGATAAAAATCACAACATCAAAATTGCAGATTTTGGTATGGCTGCTTTGGAAACAACCCAAAAATTATTAGAAACTTCATGTGGTTCTCCTCATTATGCATCCCCAGAAATTGTTGCTGGTAGAAATTACCATGGTTCACCATCCGATGTTTGGTCTTGTGGTATTATACTGTTTGCTTTAATGACTGGTCACCTACCATTTGATGATCCAAATATCAGAAAGTTGTTATTAAAAGTTCAAGCTGGCAAGTTCTATATGCCATCTGGCTTATCTCCTGAAGCTAAGGATTTAATTTGGTCAATGTTAAGAGTTGATGCAAAGGATAGAATTTCTATTCATTCTATTTTAAACCATCCATTGTTGAAAAAATACCCTGACCCTGAGGCATTTGAAACACAAAGAGCTTTAAATATTGACTTATCAAGACCTATCAATAAAGTTGATCCAGGGATCCTTCACAATTTGCAAACTTTATGGCATGGCATTCCAACTAGTGAAATCATGAAGAAATTGAAGAACAATGATAAAAATTCTGAAAAAATGTTCTATCATCTATTAGCTAAATACAAATCCGACCATATCGACGGCGAAGATGAATCTGATGGTAGAAACAAAAGAAACAAATCAAGAGTTAGTCATTCCAGTAGTAAATTACACGGTTCTTCATTACATACTACACCTTCAGGTAGAATACCAAGATCAACAAGTATCATGAAAACCACTATTCAAGATGAAAATGGACACATTGTTAGATCCTCAGTTAAGGAAATTCCAATAACGGCACATAATTCAATTACCCACACACAACAACAGCAACAACAGCCGCATCACGAACATCTTTCATTAACACCAAAAAAGAGACAACCATTGAAAAAGAGAAGTAAAAACTCAATGAACATTCAATCCAACCACAATAGAACATCTGTTGGTGTCACTGTTTCTTCATCAGTTAAAAAATCTGTTTCATTCAATAACAAGCATCCTTTATCATCTCACAGTTCCGTTCATTCAAATCTATCAAGAAAGATCAATACAAGTCTTATTGGTAGAGCTCCATTATCAGTGACTGAAGCAGCCACTAGTAACCCTAAAGATTTACCTAAATTACCTGATGTTGATTTAACTGAATTCAAATACCTTGTTGATACAATTTTTGAATCTAATAATAAGTTGGATATGGAATTGAAGAAAATTAGCACCGATAAAGATTCTGATTCCATGTTCAAAATCCATAAAGATGAAACTATTGATAATATTGCAACCACTGGGTCTTCCCAATTAGAAAATAAGAAATCGGCTACTACTGATGAGAATTTGGATTTGGCAGTTCGTAATATGAATACAGTCAATGCTGTTCTAAAGAACAAACAAACATCTTCGGCTTTACCTTCTTTATCTTCCAGTTCCAAACCACCACCTTTTAAAACATTGGTTCCAACAAATGAACCAAATAGTTCATTTGCAAGTTCTGTTAACGATACTTACTTATCTGCTGTTTCTTCATTGGATCCAAAAAGATCCAATAAAAAATCATTCACTAGAACTGTTTCAGATGCTTCATCGAACCTAGACAACTCAAATATAACGACAACCACTGCTGTAACTAGCAGAAATGCTAGCAATGCATCATCCGTTCTTGAGAAATTTGGTGTTAGAATGAGTAGACTAGACAATTTCGGTAAATTCCAGATACCATCCGCTGCACCACCATCAACTTTACTCACTTCTGTCAAGTCTAATAGAAAATTGAACAGTTTGAAAAATTCTCAATCATCATCGTCAAGAAACTTATCCTCATTCTTAATTAACAATAGAGATATCAGTCTATCAGATTATAACTCAAAAGTTGATATTGAAAAGAAAGAAGTCAAAACTATTCCATCCTTCAATGCAAGACCTCCATTAAATGCATTCCACCCTCCACAGCCTCCACAACATAATGCTCCACTGTTACCTCAACAACAACAATTCTCAACTCCTAACAACACTTCATTTGTTGGTTCGCATAAAGCTGATAAATCATTTGATTATTCATTGATCGACTACGATGCTTCATACTCACTGCATTCTGCAATCCAAGTTCCAATGATCACTCCATCAGAAGAAAAATTCCTTGTTCTACAATCACCAACCAGTTTAGCAACTGATATATTTGCCGATGCTGATGAACAGAAAAATTCCTTGTATGCTGGTACTGATTCCAACTCCAACAAATCTGAGATTAAGTTGCACAGAAAGGCCGAATCAACATCAACTCAAGATTCTCAAGTGAACAAGCCTTCAACTTCAATTAGATGTTCACTGTTAGCTAATTCTAACTATGATATGCCTGAAGGTTCTGAGGACCAAGATAAGGTCTTGAACTTGACTCCTGAAAAGAAAAGGTTTTCTGGTATCATTAAGAAAGATTTAGCTAGATCATCGGTGTTTGAGGATCCTGAAGAAGATGAAGATACTGATGCTAATCCTGTTGTAATTGCTAGAGAAGATACCACCATATTTGATGATGAACCTTTAACCAGTATTCTCGAAGATAATAGTGGTGATTCTAAATTGATGAATTCTAGAAGGCAGAGAGTTTCAATGCTCAGTTCTGCTGAATTCGATCAAGAATCAGCTTCATCTCAACAGCAACTTCAGCATGAGTATAAGAAAATCATTCCATTATCAGTGTTCCAAGGCATCCCTGAAGAAGAACATCCTTCTTACAGATCTGCTTACCGATCATCAATGCCATCTACCCCAGGATTATCTAGAAGAACTAGCGTTAAAGAACGAATTATTTCACTAGTTCCAAGACCGAATTTTGCAAACAATTCAAACGTTGACATTTCTCCAACCGATCCTGTTTTCACTAAAAGATCGAGTACTGCCTCTTCGAATGTCAAACCTGTTAAAGTTACAAAGAAACTAAGATTTACAGGAACTTTCAAAACTAACGATATTAATGAAACTCCAGAAGAATCTTCAGCTACTAACAAGAGACCAAATTGGTTCAAGAGATTGTTTTCAGGTACTTTAAATACATCCTTCAACTCAACTGATAAACAAACGTTCAAGAAGAAGAGTAAGAAAAAATCAAGTTCTAGCGGTAAGAAAAACTCAAATCTTTTCCAAATTCAAAGGAAACAACAAATTATAGAATCTGATATCTTATCATCATTTGAAACAATTAGTCACTTACGTTCATCTTTATCCCAACAAGATAACATTACGATTAAGTTGCTGGGTAAGAATCCAGCTACTAGTGTTCAAGTACTTTTGATTGAAGTTAACAACAAAAATTTATTATTCAAAATTGAAGTTGAAGATTATTTAGACGATGTGGAAGAAGAAGATGAAGGTGACTTTGGATTTAATGGTTGTTTCATCAAATTGAGTAAAGTTGAAGGTGGTAGAGGTTCCAATAAACTTTTTAAAATCTGTTGCGATGCAGTCGAAAGCAATATCAGAAGTTTTGAACATTCCAAACTGTTAACTGAATAGTTTTTTGTAGTTAAAAAGTTAGACTACTACTATATATTTTCCCTTATTCATGAATAATGCTTTACTTTTATTTTCAACTATGTATACTAAGTGATAATTTACACTTGCATTTTTTTCTAAAATTACTATTCCTTCCTTTCGGTACTTTTTTTCAGGCCAGTGGAACCACGCACATATTTAAACTGCCTTGCACATTACTTTACAGTCTCTTGATACCTTTTCTTCCTTTTTGTAGTACCTACCCTTCCTTTCTACCCTTACTCCCGAACCCCCTTTTACCGCTAAATGAAACAATAAAATAAAAAATAAATAGAAGAAAAAAAAACAAAGGGATGTGACAGAAATGAAGTAAAAAGAAACGACTAAACTTAGCAAACAACAGAAAAACGGTTTTTTGTTGTTTGAGTTGCGCGCATGAGGCTAAAAATCTGCTTAAAAAACGGTTTCAAGATTTGGTTGCCGACTGTTACGGTTAGTTGCTATAAAAATATTAGAGGTCCGAAGCGCCGGTTGTGATACGTGGGATGTTTCTTGAGAACTTGTGTTATCTGTATATATGTATATATATATACATACATCCCAGAAACTTCTTTTCTTCTTTTTCCTTTTAACCACAATTTTTTGCATCTATTTTTTCTCTTTTCATTTTTACATTTGTTTTTTTAATAAGAAACAACTATTTCTTTTTGCTTTACAGACTTAGGGTATTATCCGGATTTCAAATCATAAGTCTCAAGCTACCTATTCATATATATATATATATATATATACTGATAGATATCAATCCAACCAACTCATTAGACAATTTTTTTACAAGAGAGTATTACTCCAAATATTTACTCCTTTTTAATATAAAAGGATAAAACAATTGACAATAATACATATATAAATATACATACATGCACCATGCCATTTGAAACAGCAGAACCAATCAAGATTTTTGTTTGCGGGGATTTAGCATCTGGTAAATCATCATTAGTTTTACAGTTCATACAAGGTTCTTTTACAGCAAATTTAGACCCAGCAGTGGAAGATGTTTATCAAAAGAAGATAGAAATAGATAAAAAGAAATATAATTTAGAAGTTTTAGATACTGCTGATTCAGACTATGCTTACGAAAACAGACGTGAATCTCAATTGTTGGAAACCGATATCATCTTATTAGTTTTCAATATTACAAGACAAGATTCATTTCATTCATTAATCTTGTTTCACGAGAGGATTTTAAATATGTTGAAAGGGAAAAAAGTTCCAATAATACTGGTGGGCGCTCAAAATGATTTAGAAACTCAAAGACAGGTTAGTCATCAATCTGGTGTCAATCTAGCCAGTGAATTGAATTTTGAAGAGTTTGTTGAATGTAGTGCTAAATCAAGCTACAATGTTCAAAAATTATTTCAGGATGCAGTCTCTACTGTCATTGAATTCAGAGAAAGAGCAGGAGGAGGAGAACCTGATGCATCACTAAGAAATGATGATAACAATCATACCAATGCCGAAGCTCTAGCGGCCACTTCTGCTAAATCTATACGAAGCAGTGATACCACTACTTTAAAGACAACTGGAGATCAACGAAGACCAAAACAACAATCTACAAATAATACAAGTAAGAAGAAACAACCAACACAATCAAACGATGCATGTTGTATCATAATGTAAAACAAAAAAAACAAGGGTTTCATTATCATATCAACTCGAAATCTTACAAACTATTTGCTACTTTTCCATTTTATTTTAAAACTTCTATATTAACAACTAGTGGCATGCATATGCCCAAATTATCCTTTATTTAATGTTTACATAGTCCCTATGTATTGCTCTGTAACTCTAAATGTATTATATTATTTACAATTTTTTTTTAGGTTTGAAAAATACTATTATACTAAATCGATTTTAATACCTCTCAAAAGCCAATTCTTTTTACTAAAGTTGGGTGATTAGTTACTTTTTGGAAAGACTGTTTGCTGTGCTACTGATCTTGAAAACTTGGGTCAACTTTCTGAAAACCAACACTCGTTGTATACAGTGTGATTTTGACTGTGCTTATCCGATAAGCCAGTTTTCAAATTGCCCCATGAAAATTAGAGACAAAAACGACATGATGTTTCTATCATCAAAAGTTTTCAATTGACTCCGGCACAAAAACATACATCAAATCATTATAAATATACCGGTGGGCAATTAATGTCGAATAGATGAATACAAAATAGCTGAAAAAATATTGGTATTTGTGCATTTATTATTTTTAGAAAAAGCTGGAAACACTCTTTTTTTGATAGCCGCCAGTTGTTCTTATTCATTCCGCCCTTCAACTATTGTATACTATAATGCTGTTCTTTTTACCTACATTTTCAAATGGAAACGTTGTGTAATATATACCAACAGCAGCAGTCACTTTCCCTCAGTTTACCATAGCTGTCCAACCTTGAGATTATGATACAGTGTAACGTTTACTATTTTGGCTTAATTAATTGAAAACCATTTTTTTTAAATCGATTCATCCGAGGAAGGGCTTTAGCCGTGAGGAAAGGGGACCAGGACCCGAAAATCGGATTAGAACTGGCGGAATATTATTACATGTCATATTTCATTTTACTATGTATGTGTGTATTGACAGCTAAGCATAGTTTTGCGGCTTGGAAGTTGAAAAAAAAATTCAACGGTACGTTTTGACTTGCAAAAAAATCACTACGATTGATGAAATCTAGTATTATACATTTTAGCAGATTTACCAAGTACAGGTTTTAACTTTTATGATATTACATCTGCAACTAAATATAGGCTAAACATAAGAAAGTTTAATTTGAAAGAAAACCATCAGGGTAAATATATATATATATATGTATATAAACTTATGTTCTACAGGAGACTCAAGAAACATCATCACGCCACATAATTGGACGACTTTTAACCACCAAAAGAAAAAGGGAGTGGCGCAAATGTGGCTGATACATACCTTTTTTTTGACGGCCACACGACTTGATCATGATTTCGGCTTTTACTTGAATTACTTAAATGTTACCAGTACAAGTTCCGAAAATTGAAAACTATATTGTCCAATAAGAACAGGAGAATATATATATATATGTATGTAATTGAATGAATAAATCTAACTCGTAGTTTATATAAATAGAATTACCAGGTTTGTAGCTCTTCAAAGTAGTCCATTCTACCGTTATAAGATCCAGCAACTTGTGAAGCAACGTGTCTGAGAGAATCAACCATCAATGGTGGACCACAGGAAATAATACCAACAGATCCGGAATTTATTAGTCCAACCTCTGTCTTGATGATTTCGTTCACATTTGGTCTACCGTACTTGAAGTTAACAAAGTTCAACTCTGATGGTATTTCAAAGGCTGATAATATTTCACTTGAACCTTCATCTGATGAACACTTGCTTTCTTTAGTACCTGGTTGATCTTTAGTCAAGTAAATATCAACTTGAACTTTTGAATTTTGTAATTTCAATAGTTGTGGAATAAAGTATTGAATTTGGGATAGTGAATTATGGATCCAAATAAATTTAACATGGTTGGTTTTTTTAGTTTGTGATAGTTTAACAGCGTGACTCAAGATACCTGGAACACCAGCACCACCAGCAACCAAGATTGCATTATCGTATTTGGAAACAGGAGATGGTTCACCGTATGGACCTTCAATGGTAACTGTTTTAGTCATAAAACCATTGCATTGTAATAGTTGCTTGTAAATCTTTCCAGTAATACCTCTCTTTGATTTAATGAATAAAGTGATGGTTTCACCATCGTTAACAATAGTGAATGGATGACTTTGGAACCATAATAATGGATCGGAGAAATAAACATAACAATATTGACCTGGATGACTCTTGAAATATTTTGGTTTTGGAAAAACAACCATAAATGAATCTTCATTGATGATAGTTAAGGTGGCACTGTGTGATCCAAAGACAGAGATTCTAACCAATCTGACAACTCTGTCCAAGAACCAAGCAACACAAGCAGCAACTAACCATTCACAGTAACCCAAAATGTTACTGTGCCACCAACAAGCAGCAATAAAACAAACGACAAGGAGAATGTGTGTGTATAAAAAGATTTCATAGAAACGAGATCTAATTGGATGGAAGGCAAACAATAAAATGCAACCACATAGGACAGTAGCTGCAACACCACAAGCGAAATAAACATCTTCCAAAGCATCAACATAATAACCTTTCTCCAAAATAGTCCAAGCAACGGAGTGGACAACAGCATCAGCAAACATCCATCTAGCCACCAGTTTATGGTATTGTAAGAAACTTGAGTATGGAATACCAGTAATGAATGTTAGAATGTTGTTTCTACCAGCAAATAAAACTAAAACAGGAATTTGAGCAAATGACATGATCCCAGATCTGTCAGATAAATATCTTTGGTAGGTAATCTTTCTAGTTGCATAAATGACAGGAGTTTCAACAACTCTATAATCTAAACAGTACAAGACAATATGTAGCACAGTGTATAATGTACAAATTATAGCGTCTAATCTATTTGGAATAATACCGGTGAAGATTTTGAAAACAGTGAATGGCTTATTGTATGGACCATTAGGGACCATTGCTGGAATAGTAGTATAACTTCTAATCTTGTTCATGAATGGCATCTTAAATTTTTGAATAAACCCAGTTCTAGTGGAAATGTTGATAATAGTGGCAATTAGCATAACAATACCAAAGAAGGAAGCTAAGATAGCACCATAGATTGTACACATGTCATAGTTATAGTAGAATGAGTGATAATCTTTATAATGCAATCCAGCGTAATCCATATCTAATCTTGATGGTCTGTAAATTGGTAATGAAGCGTTTGCTTCACCAACTTCATAAGCATATGCAGTAGCATTTGAATATTGTTCTTCAAGGTATTCATCAGAAAATTCCATTTCTAATCCTAAATCATCAGTACAGACATCAATAAAAATTTTGTAGGCAGATTTAAGAGTTCTTTCAGAGTCAGCAAGACGATCATTCAAACATAATAAGACTGTACCAGTATCTGGAGGATAAGCACACAAATCTGAGTAGTAATCTCCACTTCCATCAAACAAGTAGCTTGCTTGCACTGCCGAAACACAACCCCAAAAGTTTAAGTAACCTGGATAGTTCCACTTACCGGTTTTCCAAACGATATCATAATAAGCAAAGGCTTTGTTTGAAAATAAACAAAAGATTGCAAATAACAAACGAAATTGTAACATTTTGTTTTATAGCTATTCGCTGTAGAGTTTGGTTTTTTTTTATTTTGAAGAAAAAAAAGCTCAGATCTTTATAGCAAACAAAAACTTTCAGAGCAAAATAAAAGGAGAGGGATCCATAAACCTTTATATAGTGAATTAGATTATCATAAATGATATGAACTAACCATTGGTTAAGTTGGTAGCAGAGGTTAGAACAATAGGTTGATAATCTAGTGGAGATTTACGAGTAGGCTCCTATAAATTAAAGTTTGCAAAAGAAAAAAGAAAAAAAATCAGGAATCAAAAAAGCCAATGACATATGGTTCATTGCAACTTGGGCTGACTGTTCCATTTCTTTTGCTGGGTCTGACAGGGAATAGGATTAAGGAATACATACATATACAGTAGGATATATCCGCTATTCGGAAGGACATAATTATGCAAATAGATACTCCTTGTATTCCTGTAGAAAGTTGCAGTAATCAAAGTTGAGACAACAACCTTTTTTAACTGGGTTCCGTAGGAGTTATGTCTGTTGATTTCATGGTACGATACTATATTCAACCAATAGTATTGATCAGAATAGTTACTTGAAGTGCAGGTGAGTGTAATGCCTTACTGTTTAAGTATTCAAATTAGCAAAACAGGGATCTGCACTGTGGTTCACAAAAACTTTTTTCATCAAATAGCTGTACAACAGGGATGTTATAGCCAATGAACGGTGATTATTTTATGCCTAAATCAGAAAAATACTAAATGACCGGAAACTGATCTTCAAGATAAACTAAATCTCTAGGCTCTGACTCGACGCAAGTCAAGAAATTCTCAAAGCGTGCTTGGCACGACCAAACCTTGAATAACCTTAATTTAAGATCTAGTATCCGGTCATTTTAATAATCTCATGAAATTTCCCTTTATGGAGAATATGATATTATTTGTGTCTTAATTTTTCCCATTTATCCTTCGTGGTGAATATTTGAAATAAACTAAGTTCTGAAGTAGTGAAAAACTCTGTAGTTTTATAGTAGACACAAGCTCAACTCTGTCGCTAAAAGGTCAAGTAAAAGTATACTAATAAATTTCAAAATATCGGCAACCACATACCTACTATCAGTATTTTCAACATTTGGGAAGAAACCAGCATCATAAATCACAAATTAGAAATTTAGCAGTGCCAAAGGATATGACACTTGGTGATAATGCTAAGTATTAGATATGCTGCTGCTGCCGTTGCGCAAAAAAATAATAAAAAACACGAATCAGTGCAAGCTCGTATTATTATCACCCAAAAGAGCAATCTGTACTTTTAAAAGATATGTGCGATATATTTACGAGTTCAATGGGTGGTTGGTTATTCTTTACTTTATGTCCAAATAGTAGTATTGTATTTATTACCTGTGTCATTTTATATTATAACTTTACTTCCTTGACATCCCTTTGACAAGCACCCCAAATAAAACCTTACTCAATTTTCAAACTGCTTATAGAATTTCCAAACAGTGCACATAACTGTTTGGGAATTAACAGATTTGACTGACTGACTCTGATATTCGCACTTAGTCAGATAGAGATTAGGAGTTTGGAAACGTTTCCACTCTGTCTGCCCTAACTCCATACCTGTACTAAATTTCTTATCAAATTATTGCTGTTCTAGACTTACAACATACGTGAGAGACAAACATGACTCTGGTGTCATCACCTTGATTATATCAGTCAATTTTATTGGATGCATTTCAAGAGTTGTTCAAATACAGCACCTCGAATGCACACAGACGGACTACTGGAGTTTTAAAAAAGGTTTTCGCCCGTTTTGATCTTTTAGATATTTTTTTTTATACCCCCCCCTCCTTCTGCCAGAATCATATGCGGCTCAAAAAGGGTGAATTCAATTGGTTTTATGGTGACAAATTTTATATAGCCACTGGTTATTCAAACTCAGCTTCCATTTACTACCAACTAAAGAGGATTCAAACTGGAGTTTTTGAAATCAGCTTGTTATATATTAGACATCAACCGATTTCTAATAACTCCCAAATGATTGTCATTTTGAGCAGTTTTTAGCATGGGAACTAGGAAGTGGGGGGTAGATTTCTCACTCATGAATCATTTATCATAATTGACATCGTACGTCCACCCATAAATTTATGAAGTATACAACATTGCAAAATTTGTAACATCCTTTAAGTTTTCTTTCTTTTAAAATCAGCGTAATGTACAACACAAAAGTTTAACGTCCAAGTTTTAAAAATGTGTCAAATTGTGTTAGTGACATTAAAAGGTTAGTTTGCTAGAAGTTCGATCACCGAGTTTTTAATTGTTGCCCAGAATGGTGAACTATTCAGTATGAATCAAAACAATAAGAATAAATTTTAATATACTAACCTGCAGTATCTTGCTTTGCACTTTGATTATTTGAAGTATAGCTAACCATAATCTGAACCAGCACAACTACAATTCAGGAAGTCACGCCGTAAAGCACCAATAATGAAGTTTGTTCTTTATTCGATAAATTGCTTGCAATCTTCCACCTTTTTCTTCTTTTTCAATCTTACTGAACCCTGTTGGGATAGATAATATTTCACTTGTAGTTTCTTGCAAATCATTTGAAAACCCCTTTTTTAAGAGAAATTGTCAAACCAATAAAATTAATATAAAAACGATCAATGCTTCACCTGCATTCCAATTATTAATGAACAAGTTTCACAACAAAGAAACCATACAGAATGTATCCACCGCCATGGTCAAAAAAAACAAGAAACAACAACAAGAAGAAAAAGGCTGTTTTCTTCTTGTTGACATGACAATTGACTTGAATGGAAATATCCCGTTGATCAGCATCATTAATTATCAAGATAATCAAAGGGTGAATATAAATCGTCACGAATAGCACGAAGGGTACAATTGTAAAACAGATTCTAATTTTAATGGTTTCAGCCACATGTGACAAAAAAAAGAGATTATTTATGCTTAATTTAAGATCGAGGGCGTGCATAAAGCGGATTCCAAATTAAGAAGGTGAGGAGTCCCTCCTGATCGACGGATTTTGGTTTCTTGCCTGTCTGTATTGAAAATTTTACTTTTTTGGTGCTTTATAGGCCAATTGCTTATTGATATGTTATACACTGAAACATCATTGGCGGTTTTCTGCTATCTCCTTACACAATACAAACAAACAAGAACGCCCACCAACCCCTTTAAAATTCCAAGAGAATCCAAGCTGAAGCTATATATCGATGGGCCCGAGCCAAGACTAAAAGTACCAACAAACTCCTAGGCATGCAGAAACAGTAAAATTAACCCCATGATTTCAACCAGTAAGGGGAAAATAAAGTAAATGCACATCAAAAGTTAAGAGTCCAGCCAAACGCAAACGTCTGATTATTCGGTGTTCAGTAGTTACCAGTTTGTTTCGAACAACCAACAAATACTGGAAATTTCGGAGTTATCTATCTTCTACATGTTTATAGGAATTTTCACATGTTTTGCAGATCCTTTATGAACTCTTTAAAGATCTACATATAAAAAACATTAGAATTGTTTCCGGTTTTTTGAAAAGGTGTTCAAAATATCTTTGAAATATCGCAATATATTTTTTTTTCTTGAAATGGGGATGACACCCTACATAACAATAGTAGGGTACTTATTATTATTGGCGAACGGCAAACGTTTGCACTTGGCTGTAGCCAATCATTTTCTGCAATCTGCAATGTTAAAATAAAAACAAAGTGGGGCAACAAGGCTGTGCAAAACAGATCTTAACAGATAAAGATGGAGCGGAGCGGCTCGAGAATAGTCAAAAAAAAAAAGAATGGATTGCCGGTTTTTCCATCCTGTGTATTCCGGAAATGAACTCCAGCATTTTGTTATTAATGCTATGCTATGCTGCTACGATCTACCTAAGAGGAGATTCTCCCTGTTGTTGTTTGTTGTTTATATATTAACAATCTTAAATTGTCAGGTGACTTTTGGGATTTCAGATGATTAAAGTTTAAAAACAAGCTAAGAAAAAGATTGTATAGTACACAATATATGCTTGGCGGTTCCTGATCAAATCTCGGTGATTCTGTTTATTTGGTAACAACAACTTCATAATTTAAGCCTATCAAATGAATGCGTTAATTTGAGTAATCCTCCAAAGCATCTTCTTTCATGCATGCTTTTTGCACCTTTGCCGTGCTATTATTAAAAATATACAGGTTTGGGAAAACTTTTTGTCGCAATTCACTGGTGCAAATATAGTTTAAATAATCGATATCTGTTTATGATCTGCGCCTTCAGCAATCAGTCTCTAAGTTCCATCTAATATCATAAAAAAAAATATAATTTATAGAGTATAAAGGATTAGTAAAATGCAATGCATACCCCATCTTCCCTTTTAACGCAACAAGAATCTGCTAGAAATCGTTAAACAAAAAAAAAAAAATCACCAGTACTTCCAACCGTCGACATGTGAACAACCAATAGCATTTTCAATTTCATTTCTGTTTTTGAATCCTTTAAAAGCCTCAACTGTTAAGCCTTCTATATTCTCACCTAAAAACAAGGCAACACCTTTACCACCCAATGTAGTCTCAAAACTTTCAAAGCCTTCTGATTCTAAAGTCTTTGCCAATTGGTGCAGTTTTTCAGGAGTTGTGTTTTCATCGTCTAATAAAGTGATTGCACAGCCACCTCCACCTGCACCTGTTAATTTAGTTTCACCAACTTTCAGTTCATCACAGTGCAATTTGATTCTTTCCAAATTTGGATGCGAAACACCCAAAGAAACCAACAAACCATGGTTCATTCTGAATAATTCCAGTAATTTGGATTTAGAATCGGAATCTAAAAATGGTCTCAACATTAAATTATAAGCTTCTCTTGAAATTGATTCCATAGCTTCTAATATCAACCCTGAAGTCTTACTAAATTCGCTCACTAATCTTGAAACGTTTGAAACTAAAGTAGCAGTTCTTCTTGGTGTCTTTGTGTTGGTTAATAACAGATTCAAAGGTGGTAGATTTCTCATTGAGGTTCTAACACTAGGCATTGAATTCTCCATTCTTTGAAACATGACGGCACCACCGTGAGTGGCAACAGCGTTATCGATACCGGATGGATTACCATGGATACATTTCTCACCCATAAATGACCATGCATCAATAAATAAACACGATTCTGAATCTTTAGTGGTGATATCAGAAGCTAAAAGGGTTGGCTCTTTGACGTGTTCACCTAGATAACTAAAGGCACTTGCTAAACAAATTGAAATAGAAGCTGAGGAGCCTAAACCTGCACCTATAGGTAATGTTGATCTGACAGTAAATGTTAATCCACCAGGAACATTCTTGGAACAGATGGAGACAAAAAGATATAGGAAAGTGTAAGCAGAACTGTAATGCAATGGGGAATCGATCGATGAAAGTAGAGGTCCTAGTTCATTAACCAATTCAGGGTTTAAATCTTGGGATGGTGGTCGCAGATGCTGGTGTTGATGCTGGTTGGTAATGATATGCCATGGTAAATCGTTTTTATTCCATTTGTAAGAAAAATCAATGTCTGGGAATTCCAGTGAGAAGGTATCGTTATCAAAGTCGTCTTTGGTGACTAGTAAGTAGGTTCTTAAAGATAAAGCTGCTGCAATTGCTGGCTGTTTTTATAAATCAGAGTATTTAACAATCATGTGATCAATTAAATGCATGTTAGTAACGTTTAAAATGTATATTGGTTGAGTACAAAAAAAGAGGTCAACGTTGAAGGGAAACAATTTTTGAAGATTATACATACCTTATTGTACACAGCGGAATGCTCACCGAAAATGATAACTTTCCCCGGGGCAGAAGTAATGAATGGAAATGAAACAGCCATGGTATAAATAATATGACGCTTTAAGTAAAGCTATGTAACTGTATCAATATTATCTTAAAAAAATTGCCGTACTGATAAGCTAAACTCGTAATCACTTTATATTAAACTGGTCCAACCTAAACGAAGAAATCAACACATATAGGAAATAAACAATAATCTTCTTTTTATTCCGTGCACGACGAATCTGAAAAATTTTTGAAATTTTTTTGTATTTTATCTTTTAGTGTTTTTAGAGAGTTGCATTTTAAGTGTGTTTAGTATGTCTAAAGTGAAGTCATTTACTTTGGCTATATAAGCAACATCAATCAAATAATACCAATAAAAAAAGACATGAGTGCTGACAAGAAAGAAAGTCCACAAGTTAAAGTCAAGTTCTTTACAAGAGATGACGACGAGTCATTACATTGTTCTCCAAATCCATTATACGTCCCAATCTCATTAAAGAGATTTGGTTTATCAGAGATTGTCAACCATTTGATAGAAACAGAATCTCCTGTTCCATTTGACTTTTTGATTGATGGAACTTTATTGAAAACCAGTATTGAAGACTATTTAGTTGCAAATGCCTTATCACCCGAAACCTTTTTAAATTTAGAATATACAAGAGCCATCCTACCACCTAAATTTTTATCCAGTTTTAACAACGAAGATTGGATTTCATCGATCGATTCCATCGGCTCAATGAGATTGCCAGGTCCAAATGGTGATTTGGTTACACATCCTAAAATCCTAACAGGTTCTTACGATGGTATTGTTAGAATCTGGAACATGCAAGGGAAAGTTGAAACTCAATTAGTTGGACACTCACAACCAATAAAAGCAGTCAAATTTATATCGCCGACTAGATTTGTATCTGCTGGTATGGACAGATCAATCAGATTATGGAAAGCAGGTACTGTTTCCGACGAGGATTTGGATAAAGATACCCAAGATGGTAGAACAGTGGCTATTTTAGATTATCACAAAGGTGTAGTTTCTTCATTAGCTGTTGACAATGCCACAAACAGAATCTTATCAGCATCACACGACAACAGTATTGCCATTTGGTCAACAAACACTAAAGAAATGCAATCCTCAAGAGCATTGGAAGAATCTTCAACAGCAAACGGTAATATATCTTCAGCTTCCAGAAAGAGAATGAAGCTAGCAGTGAAAGATTCCACAATCAAGAGAAAATCCCCATTGAGTATTTTAGAATCACATCAAGGACCAGTTGAAGGAATTTGTTTTGATTACAACGATTCCACCGTTGGTTACTCAGTTTCACAAGATCATACTATCAAGACTTGGGATTTGGTCACTTCAAGATGTGTCGACACAAAACAAACAAACTACTCATTACTTTCTTTAACAACATTACCTAAATTGAATTTACTTGCATGTGGTTCATCAGCAAGACACATCAATTTACACGATCCAAGATCCGAAAAAGTGACAACCAGTCAGTTGATTGGACACACCAACTTTGTGTGTTCATTAGCAACCACCGATAATGACTATATGCTATTGTCAGGTTCACACGATGGAACTGTCAAGGTTTGGGATGTTAGAGCAGATAAGAGTATGTATACTATAACTAGAGAATCTGGCCAAAAGGGTAAAGTGTTGGCCGTTGGTTGGGAGAAAGAAATTGGTATTTTGAGTGGTGGTGATGACAAAAAGTTGCAAATTAACACAAGTGCCGAATTGAAATAGGAAAGATCAAAATAAAATATAGATATATTAGATAATTTGTGTAATGGAATAAGTTTTCTTTTTTTTTACTAATGCATTTTTTATATAATAACCAATGCAAAGGCACGTATACACGTTGTAATTAGATATATTTAAAAAACACTGAATCAGGTAATGTATGTTACATATTTGCAAAAGTGAAAAGATAAATAAAATAAAATCAAGCGTGTGTAGTATGTACATGTAGATAAATTTTCCTTTTTTTTACTAATCATAACTTTTGTAAACTACTTTCTCTCGCCTGTCCACATAGTGACACCATAATAACCTCTCCACAAACTCTCGGTATCTGTTAAATAACCTAAAATCTCAGGAGTTTCCAATTCATCAACTGTTTTCCAACCCATTTGCTCCCTGACCATTCTGAACTCTTCGTAGTTTAATTCAACTTTAGCAGCTGTACCGTACTTCAAAGGACCAACGTTAATCCAAGTCTTTTTGCCTTTGAAGTTGTCAGCAATTCTATTCACCGAGTCAAAATAATCCATCAGGTTTTCAGCTGTGTCCATGAAGAAACAAGTGACAATAACAACATTATCCGGTAATGGGTCTTTAAGTTCTGATAACTCAGTTTTATCTTCGGTGGTTTGTTTTCCTTTTTGAGTTGATGATCTATAGTATTTGTTGATGTTGAACAAATTGAAATCACACTGATTAATGCTTAAATTCTCTGGCTTGTATCTAAACTGTTCAAAATTGATAGATCTAAATTGATTGTTTGAACTAACATGATTTGAATAATTGTGAATAAATGGATGAATCTTATATTGTTTTGGGGAATTGCACAACAGTGGATCCTGTTTTTGATTGGCATACACAAACTCGTTGAATAAAATCATTAATGGTGAAAATTCAATGGCATGAACATCCTTGAAATCCATCAATGCTAATTCGTGGGCCACTCTACCCAACCCTGAACCTGGTACCACTGCCAGAGTGTTTGCAAAGTCAACATTTGATAAGTTTGATTTAATGTATTTGATCAAAGGTCCTATTTCAGGATCACCCAAACTAGACCAATCTCTTGAATAGTGGCATAGTGATTCAACTACCCTGTAATGTTCATTATATCTCGATAATTTAGCGGCGTCTGTAGCTTCCTTCAGCTCTAGATTTGTCACGTTGTACCGTTTAACGGATCCAGCGTACATGTCTTTCAATAAACTATAGTTTTCATTTAACAATTTATCTACTTTGTTCAATTTTTTGGAATAACCGGCCTGGTCAACAACACTTTGTTGTCTCCAAGCCATTCTCTTGAGCAGGGATCTTTTATGATCATTCCAATCCTTACCTCTGTTTAAATATTGTTTGATGTCATTTAAGGCTGTGACTAGTTCTTTCCGTGATTTATCGGCATATGAAATATTTGTTGGAGTTCTTGTGAAAACATTGGCTAATTTTTGCTTAAAACCAATAAACATTGGAGTTTGATTGAGAGTGGAAACAGAAAGAATTGTTGTCAAATAGAGTGGGAGCTTGGATTGAGGAGAAAGAATAAGAGAGATGAAGTAGTGGAGGATTAGTATGAATGAGAAACGGGTTATTAAAGTGATTGTTTCGCTGTTAATGATTTGTTTTGATCTGGCATTCATACTCCTATTCCTTGATTGCTTTGGTTTATATTGTTGTTTATTGCAGCAGCTCAAATTGGTTGTAGTAGTGGGTATACTTCCTTTTGTGTCCAAATGAATCAAAACGATCACACGTCCACATTTTGCTGAAAGCGGCAAAAAATAGAGAACGTGCAAATTTCGCCGTGTATCTTAATAAGTGGACTGCAGCACAGTAAAGCACTACAAGTTTTGTGATACTGGTGGTACTACTGGGTTCATTTGGTTGGTAATAACATGTCAAGAGTGATAGCTATAGGTACAGATTTGCATCAGATATCCAGATTCCCCAAAATCCTGGCTAGAAACGGCCTCGATTCGTTTAAAACAAGGAGACTATCAGAAAGAATCTTACATCCAGTCCACGAACTCCCCAGATTCCACCATTTTTTGAACAACAAAGAATTGAGCAAGTGCTCAGAGTTACTAGCTAGTTCATGGTGTATCAAAGAAGCAATTTATAAAACTTTAGGTTCAGAAGATCAAAAAGTGTTTGGTATGACAAAATGGTTTAAAGTAAATGATGAAGATGGAAGACCCGTTATCGGTAACGAGGTTTATCTCAACGACAATAAAAAAGAACAGTTTTTGGTTAGTCTGAGCCATGATGGGGATTACATCATGAGTACTGTTTTAAGACAAATAATTGAGTAACTAGGGGTTTGCCAGTTAACTTGTTTTGTATATTATGTATACTAGTTTTAGGTATTACAATGTCGACCTATTTGTTGTTTCAAATAGCCTTGTTAGAGTTTATTAATATTAATGCTTGGTAAGATATATTGAGTACCTATACGGATAATTAGTCTATGTGATCTATCCAAGAATATCTAAGTACCTAATGAAACACAGAAAACGAAAAGAAGATATGAAATAATATAAGAAGAAAAAAAAAATAACAACGCTTAATCTACAAAACAGACGACAAAATTAGATAGTTTCTTTTAAAACAATTATTCCCATTCAACAGTTGCTGGTGGCTTGGAAGTAATATCGTAAGTAACTCTGGCAACACCATCAACTTCGTTAACAATTCTAGAAGCAACATTCTTTAAGAACTTGGCTTCAAAGACATACCAATCAGCAGTCATGAAATCAACGGTTTCAATGGCTCTCAAAGCAATAACTTGTTCATAGGTTCTTTGATCACCCATAACACCAACAGACTTGACTGGTAATAAACAAGCAAAGGCTTGTGAAATTTCTCTGTATAAACCGGCCTTTCTAATTTCTTCAATGAAGATGTAATCAGCTTCTCTAGCAATCTTAACTTGAGCAGCAGTAACTTCACCAAGAACTCTGATGGCAATACCTGGACCTGGGAATGGGTGTCTCCAGACTAAATCTTCTGGGATTCCTAATAATTGACCTAAATGTCTAACTTCATCCTTGAACAATTCTCTTAATGGTTCAATTAATTTTAATTTCATGTTTTCTAATAAACCACCAACGTTATGGTGAGTCTTAATGGTTTGGGAAGGACCCTTGAAAGAGATGGATTCAATGACATCTGGGTATAAAGTACCTTGTAACAGGAATTCAATTTCAGAACCATCCTTTGGCTTGATTTCACCAGCAACTCTTTCGAAAATGTGGATGAATGTGTTACCAATGATTTTTCTTTTCTTTTCTGGGTCAGTAACACCCTTTAAGTTACCTAAGAATTGATCAGCAGCGTCAATGACAGTCAGGTTAATACCTAAACCTTCATCTAAAGTCTTTTTAACGTTAACGGTTTCATTTTTTCTCATGACACCGTTATCAACGTAAATGGCGTGGAATCTGTCACCAATGGCTTCCTTCATCAACTTGGCACCAACGGTAGAATCAACACCACCAGAGACAGCACCTATAACTTCAGCAGTTGGACCAACTAAGTGTCTAATTCTGGCAATTTCAGTATCGATAAAGTTCTCCATAGTCCAGTTTTGAGTGGCCTTACAAATAGAAACAGCAAAATTCTTCAATAAAGTCTTACCTTGAGCAGAGTGAGTAACCTCAGGGTGGAATTGGATACCGAAAATTTGCTTAGATTCGTGGGCAATACCAGCGTATGGTGAGTTACCTGAAGTAGCAACGGTCTTGAAACCTGTTGGTAAATCGGTCAATTTATCGTGGTGGGACATCCAAACTTGAGAGTGGTCGACACCTTCGAATAATGGACATTCCTTGTCTTCAACGGTAAGAGTAGCAGGACCGTATTCTCTCTTGTCACCTCTGCCAACACCTTTACCGTTGATCCAAGCTAGTTCTTGCATACCGTAACAGATACCCATGATTGGAACGTTCAAGTCGAAAACAGCTGGGTCAACGTGAGGAGCACCATCGTCGTAAACTGAGAATGGACCACCAGAAAAGATGACACCAACTGGCTTGAATGGTAATTCAGCAATTTTTTGGGTACATGGTAACATTTCGGCGTAAACATTGAATTCTCTTAATCTTCTGATAATTAAGTGTGAGTATTGGGAACCAAAATCCAATACTAAGATAGTGTTGAAAACTTCAGAGACAGCTTCGATTGGTTCAGAGGCAGTAGCAGGGACAGACATTTTTTGTTAATTGATATTTGAAAATAATATGTATCAACACTTGGAAGTAACTACTTTATTGTAAGCAGCAAATTGTGACCAACAAAATCTTTAAACATATAAGAGGAGCCTTTACAAAATTCAGATTTTAATTATTTTTTTTTTTTTTTTTTGACTCTTCAAATTTTTTTTTCTTTTTTCCAAATTAATACAAAGGGCGTGGATGTACTAAAATAAAGAGACATTATGACAAGCAATTGTGTCGCACCAACCAAACTAAAAAGGAAATTTTTCCCATAAATAATTTGCAATGAAGTAATCGATTTGCTGAGATTGACATTGTACACGTATAATAAAACACCCTTTATGGTCCATAAATAAAAAAAAAAGCGTTCTAGAACACAGTTTAAACAGAGCTTTGTATTATTGAATTTAGAACCTGTTGATGTATCAATTGCAAGCTTTTTTAATTTTGACACAATAAGCTTTTTAAAGTAAATGATTCTTGAACAGGGGTTTGAATTTTAGGCTTCCACAACTTTGACCGTGTCCAATGAATTGGTGATAAGTTAGTAGTTTAATTTGTTTACAATACAAAATTAAGAAAGATTGATACATAATGAATGATGTGATATTTTGTTTTTTTGAAGTATCTAAAAGTGAAGAATTGTGAATAGTAAATCAGCCGCACATAACACATTGAGAGATCTCAAAGTTAAGTTGAGATAATTTGAGATTTTGAGAACTTGAGAACTTGACTGTTTAACCAGCTAAACAGAGTTGGGCTATTAATTGAATTCACTATCGAATTGATCTGACAGAAACGTCTCTGATGTATCTTGATATCTGAGTGACTGTAGTTTATCACTCGTAAGGGGCTAATAGCGTTTTGATAATGCTGCAAGTCATCCTCCAATTTTTGGATGGTTTACCGGAAGAAATAATATTGCTCATTTTTTCAAGTATTCCAAACTGCACTTTCTTATTTCATTTCTATTATCAGAAGATGTACCAAACTCAATTCAAATTACATTCAAATCGTTTTTATACAAAGAAGTCCGTTTACTGGATTTAGTTCCAACTGGCTTGGATCATATAAGAGAAGTTCATTCTCTTGACTTCGATATCAACTCTCCTTTTAAATCCTCAAAAGCTGATTCCTTTCGTCGCAATTTTGGTAACACCAACAGGTTCTGTATTACAATGCAGAACACTATAAGCTTTTTTTAAATTTTCTTAAGTCACAAACTGAGATATTCCAAATTGTTCACTTGATAATTGAAGGAATTGGATGGATAGACTTTTAAAAGAAATGATGATACCACAAGTTAAATAAGGATTGCTCACTATCAGATTACCAGGTAATCAATCTTCATTAACAATACCATTTCCTAGCATACCTTCATTTTCACTGTTAAAGCCGGATCAACTGGCAATGGGAAGGGAGTTTAGCACAATCAGGCAATCCAACCTTCATTACCATCAATTAACTGACACCAAAATATATCTAGCTGAAGTTTACTATTCCTCACCACCATTCGATGAGACGATACCTAGTAGCATAAAAGAAAATAGTTTTCTCTTTCAATCACATTCTGAACGATTTACAGTATTCTGAGTTGGGATTACAAATTAAAGAAGGCTTTGATCAACCTGAAGGGAAGGTTCATATACCTAGTATCCAACAGAACCGTTTTAAAAAGTTGGCGAAATTGGTGTTGAATTTCCATCTTGATGTATCATTGATTAGTGTACTTGTCAATCTCCAACATTTAGAATATGCAGGTGGCAGTAATTCAGGGGATTTGGGCTGTTCTTTAGCGCCAACAGGTTTAGATTTACCAAGAATGAAAATATTCAACCTAAATTGTTGCAGTGTTACAGAACTTTTTTTGCCAAATGATAAATTAGTGGAGCCTTCTGTCGTGAATTGTTGGGTCTTGAAAACCATTGTACTTGGTGGATCTTTAGTGTGCACTTTGAGAAAATTACAAGTATTTGATTGTTACCAATTACAGCTCCAAGATCAATTACCACCAAAGTTGACTGACTTATCCCTGGGTTATGGTGAGAATATAAATCATAATGTACGCAATGCACAATTTTCACATTTATCTAATTAGACTGACCTGAAGCTCTTCATTGATGGATTCATACCGACAGATCTACCTAATACGATAAAAACACTTGAATTGGTCGCTGATAAAGAAAACATCTAGAGAACATAGGGAGAGATGCATCCCCCAAGCTCCCTTCAAATTTAAAAAATTTGATGATCGAAGGTGGAGAACTTAAATCAGCACTGCACACAAGGTTAGTATTTGGAGGACCAAACTCCAAGTTGCGAAATATAAAAATATCAAATGTGAATTTGAATTGTGATTTCCTATTTCTCAATACGGAAAAAGTTAATATTAGTTATTGCAAGAGTACATGTTTAAGTTTTAAAATCGATTCTTCAATTGTTTTCATTTGGGAATCTCCTGGGATTAAAGAAATATGCAAGTTTACTAGTGTGGATACTTGCTTTTCTGTTCAAAGAATGACACCCCTAATGGACTAGAATATATTGATAATATTAACGGGTCAGTTGATAGTGGGTGTTTTAAAAGAGAAGATGATCCTTATAGACCTATTCCATTCAGAAAGATAAAAAATACCGCTAGCTATAGAGAACTTATACATAAAAACTTTAACGGGATTGATTATGAAAATTTGGTTCCGTATGATGTTGTTGTTTTCATCAAAAAAATCACTTATACATATTGAAAAACCTATTTGTGTAAGTACAATGATAGATAGGTGAAAATATATAGCTGGTGTAGGAGGACCAGTCTCCTTTAACTTCACTTCAAGGATCGACGTAAAAATCAGATCTCGTCGATTTTTTTTCCAGGAAAATTGAAACGAAAAAGGTAAATAGTATATAAATACGAATTAATATTCTTCTCATCACAATTTGATTTGATTTGGATATTACTTCAAACAAAATTTTTACTAGCAAAACTTTCTCAGACATTAAGAGGAACCACCCAAGCTATACCAGAGTTAACAATGGTTTTCGCTAGTTCAACTCAAATTAAAGCCGTTGACACCAACATGACAGTGTTCGTTAATCCTACTAGTTTCACCATTCTTCTATTACTGTGATACAGCTGAAGTGTTTACCATTGCTTCATAAGTTTCGAATAAGAGGGTGAGAGCTCGAATAGTTGGGCTTCTGAAAACGAATTTACCACTTTTGTAAGCTACTAAATAAATAGTAAATTTTGATATAGGTATGGTACTTCTTTTTGGTTGAAATAAGATTTTTCTACCTTCATCATACACTTCCCTTAATTTTTCTTATCAACTTTCCAGTTTAGATGGATACCTGTAACATTTCAAGACTTTTAGAATTTTCTTAATGTTCTCACGTGACTATTTATACGTGATTTCAATTTGAAAGGTGCGGCTTACAAATATCTGATCTGAATAATCATCTCAAAACAAGTAATCTATACCATCTATCTTGAATCTATAATTAAACCTATAATCAAACCTCTTTTAAGGGTAATTTCTCTTGAAGCTTGTTATGATTCTATAGTTAGAATTTGTATTTTATAGATGAAATGCGATTGTAAGATATCATAATGCTACAAGACAGTTACCCCATATTGAAGGGATTACCATATGAAATCATACTGATTGTTTTCAGATATGTAAACTTACACTTTTTGATCCCTTTACTGGAATCTGATACTTCAGATGAGTTATACGATTTGAAAAGCGCTGTGGAATCAATATTACACAACGAGATTTGTATTACTGAACTATTTGGTGAATTTAGGGACAACTTGCAAGAGTTATATCATCTAGACTTCTCACTTGAGGCTAAAGGTCGTGATCCATTCCTTGACGGTTATCAAGATGGATGCAGTCAGAATGCAGTTTATTATAACACAACTAATTTCAATAAATTGTTCAGTTTTTTTAAGCAGCAAGAGGAGATTTTTCACATTAATCATTTAACAGTGTCTGGATCACGATGGATCGATCAAATCTTCCATGCTGTAAGGGCGACCCCACAATTGAAGTGCAATCGCATCAAAATCAATTTTAGAAGTAATAGGACCTCAATAACACTGTCTGGTAATATGATTAAATTAATCAAGAGCTGGGCATTTGATTCAACGAACAAATATACAATAATGACAGATTCTGGTGATTTCCCAACATTAGATTTTTACTCTTTGACCGACAGAAAATTGTCATTTGTCCATCCAATGGGATTACTCGAAAATTCATTGAAGCAACTAATTCAATCCAGAACTTTGTGCAACTCGATGATTTGGCCTGATAATGTACTTTTGTATGACGAGTTGAGATTAGAGACGGAGTTTCACAAGGATAAAACCAGACCGGTTGATATAGTAAGTGCAATATCTGAACAGTTTTTACATTTAAAAAATCTAACGATTGATTTTAATATCAGTCCCACACTTTTGAATTCTTTTCAAGAATTGGAACATTTGGAGTTTGTGAATTTGAAAGATATTATTGATTTGCATATTAACTTGCCACGATTGAAAACACTTCGACTGTCAGATTCCAACATTGAAGCTTTGAATATGATTGAAAGTTTGTCTGAGATTGCTGTTGAGAATTGTAAAGCTTTGAAGAAATTGAGCTTGAGTGGGAACTTGCAGAGGTCATTGCAAAGATTGTTTGTTCTGAATTGTAAGAAGTTGGATATTTGTGATAAGCTGCCTCTTAGTTTAAAGGATTTGTCAATTGGTAATGGGTTGAATATTGACAAATCGTTGAAGGATGTGAGTTTTGGACATTTGGATAATTTACGGAATTTGAAATTGTTCACTGATGGTTCAATACCTTTTGATTTACCTGAAACCATCACTAATTTACATTTAGTAACAACTGCAAAGACTTTGTGGTTTATAGGAAGACGACAATCACTAAAATTAACTGATAATTTACAAACGTTAACAATTGAGAATGGATTTTTATCACCAACCATCACACCAGATTTACATTTCGGTGGTTTCAGTTCACAATTGAAGAATGTCAAGTTGGATAACGTTGTCATCAATTGTAATTTATTTTTAAAACAACTAATGAAAACCGAAATTCTCAATTGTCGATTCATCAACTCGACGATTCAAATAGATAGTAGAGCGTTGTTTGTATCATCCGGTTTGCTTCCAATAACTAAGTTGTATAACTGCTGGTATTTATACTACTGGTCCTATGACACCAAATCATACATAACCAAAAGATTACATAACTTACTGGAGAGTACTCCAGCTATCAAGGGTAAAAAAAACAATGGAACGATTGAAGTGACACTTTCCAGGCATTCTGAAATGGTGGGAAAGTTATTTAAGGAGATTGAAGGGTTAGTTTTTGCAGATTTGAAGTTGTACGATATTAGAATGTCTGCTGATTTAATCACACGATCTAGATTTAGCTAGTTTTTCGTAAAATTATATATACAGAAGAAAAGCAGACTTATGTACTACTATTCATTAGAAAAAAACTCAACATTTTTAATAACTCTTACTTTTCAACACAATAGAACCATCCAATAAATCAACATCTTCAATGGTGACATCCTCGATCAAATCACCAATTTCAACATCACCAAACAACAGTTTTCTTTGATCAGCCAGCTCCCTTTCTTGTTCATCTCCACTTTGTGCATACCAGTTGGTCTTTAATATACCACTGACACCATAATCTAGCATCTTCACTTTAATTAAACCGTCATCTGTTGGTTTCTTTGAAACGATACATTTGAATTGAACTTCTTTTGATTCTTGTAATTGTTTTAATACTTTGAAAATATAGAAACTTGTCATTTTTTTAGAAACCGTTGAGTTCAACTCTTCTTTGAAAATCAATTGGGATGCCAAGTACGCCACACGCTGCTTACTAAATTTAGGTGTCCCGGTGGTTAAGTACGAGTGTAGTTGCCAGTGGTTTATCATGTCGTAAAATCTTCTCAATGGTGATGTGACAGGTGAGTAACCTTTGATGTTTAGTGATTCATGCCTTTTTGGTATTGGTGAAATTGTTGATTTTGTTTGGAACGCTTGTGCTAGGGAATGGTCTTTGTAGGAGATGTTTGAATCCTTAATGCTAATTTCAGATAAAGCATTTGAGACGGATTCATTCATTGGTAACTTGTTTTGAACCTTATAAATTGCTGGGATATTATTCTTCATAAAGTATTTGCCTGTTACCCTGTTTGCTAGAACCATCAATTGGGAAACCAGCGTTTCTGATTTGGAATTCCTTGTGGACTTATCACCGTCTTCGTTGTTTGAAGTAGCATTTTTGAACACTAGTTTGATTTGATGGTTTTCGTCTTCTTCAATATCTTCAATTTGTTTCTTCACGTTGATGTAATCGAAAAAGTTGAAGCTGCCTTGCTCTTTGGATAGCCGTTGTAACGCACTAGAGACCTTAAACATGTCTTGGAGATCTTCTTGCAGTTTAGAAGTTTCAACAGAACACCGTTTGGAAGTTTTGGTGAGGATGGGAGAGGATTCCGATGTAGAGTCAAGGATGGAATTGACCGAGTCGTAATCAATAGTGACAAATTTATCAACAGTACCAAATTCAATTTCTTCTTTATCTAAGTACTTAAGTTCTTTGGTTTCAGTGTTAAATTGACAACTGATTCTCAAAACTCTTGTTGGTTTGTCGTTTTGACCTAATTGGATCTCATCAATGAAACTAGTTGGTAACATGGATATAGACTCGACTTTACTCAAGTTTGGCAAGTACAAACTCGTTCCTCTTTCAAATGCGATCTTCGAAACAAGAGATGATGTAGATAAGTATGATGATGGATCGGCAATAAACACATTAACTTGGAAATTCGTTCCAGATTCATCTAATCTTCTGATGGAGATACCATCGTCAATCTCAAGAGGGTCTTTACCATCAATACAGTAGACAACATCTTCAAATGATTTTCTGTTAGGTGACAAATCTTCAGATAATGGAATAAAATTGTTTAACGATTCTTTAGTAATCAATCCATGATACTCTTCTTCTAGATCGGCTTTAACAGAAACTCCACCTGGCATCATCGACTCGTACCACCATTTGAATGGATCTTCACTGTTGGTGATTTCACCCAAATTCAATAATAGTTCATAAACTCCCGTTCTTGTGATATCCAAGTCTTTATAAGTTGGCAACTGTCTGATAATCTTCACGATGAAGGACTCCAAAATGGCGTCGGTGATCGAAGTTGCGCAGTACAACTTTAATAATTCAATAAAGTCATTGTAATGTATTGGTTTGGTAATTGAACTCTCGGTATTTTCTAATTTATAAGCGATATAATTTGACATGCTTTGATAGTTTTGTGGGTTTTGCTTGAATTCATTGACAATAGTATTGAATTGAACTATACGGTTTAATGGAACCACTGTAATGTAGGATGGTAGTGGGGAGTTTGCATCATAATGGAATAACTGATCGTTTTTTCTAAGACTCAATATAAAAGCGTAGTAGCGGTCAGACATTAGATATTCCTCTATGTCCAGTTTACCTTTCAAATTCTTTCCCAAAGAGATTGTGTCGAATTGGTTTCCAACATGAGCTTTATTGATTATTTCCTTGAGTAATAACTTGTAAGTTTCATTGACACGTGTAGGATTTTTCGAAATTAAACCTTCTGCAATTGAATCTAGGTTCGTCAATTTGACAGCATCATAGAATTGATATAGTGATATTTGAATTGGAGATTCATTGGATTGTAAAATGTTATGTAGCACTTCCAAGTTTAAGTTGATTTCAGGAAGTAAATCCCAAGCTCTATTAATCAATCTTGTTAACTCTTTTGAAACTATACTGCATAGTATAGATGGTGCAACATATCTTTCAACATGGTTAGTTGCATCATGAGCCATTGTAGCTTTAGCCATAACACCATCAAAAAACTTAGCTCTGTCACTTGAATCTTCAATCTTGTATTTGGGTCTTCCAATGGGGCTGACACCATCTTCCAAAAATGAATTTTCATTCATAATACAGTTTTCAAACCAACTAGCAGGGAAAACTGAAGGAATTCTTAATCCCATCTTGTGTCTTGACACGAATTGTAATTCACCGAATTGGTCGATTAGTGTGTACCTTTCATCGTCAATAGATGTAGGTAGTTCGACAATGACAGCTAAATCGTTACGATGCAAAACTGAAGATAAATCAACAACATCACCTACATTAAGTTCCTCAAAGTACAGATATGATAATGGAAATGCACCAGATGTAGGACCTTTTCTAGCTGTCAAATGAGCTCCTATAGATGCAACTGATGATTCATCATGAACAAAGCTGAAGTCAGGTTCAAGGTCTGAATCTGATAGACCTAGTTGATTATTAATCCATAATTTATTGACTTTGCTGTATCGTAATTGCGAACGATGCTCTATTCCTGTTTCAATGTTTTCAATGTCGACTGAAGAAGCTTGTTCCAAAAGTTCTTCCGGGGTCATGATCCGGTCTTCGATTTTGTATCTTGTTCTTTCATTTGCTTTGTTTCTGTATCTTTTTCTAGTTTTAAAACCTACTGGGTTTCTGTATAGCTGTGTTGTGGTCGAGAAATTTTGTTGATTAATAATAGAAAGTGTGGATGTTGATGGGATTTGATAGTGGTGGGGTTGTAGACTTTCCAATAGAGCACGTTGATGTGATGGTATACGGCGTATGAATGGCTTCAAGGGCAGTTTCCTGGACAAAATGTGTGAAAACATGTTAATAAATGTTTTTTATGTGCCTAACTAATAAATATTAAACTATATTCCTAGTGTTTCAAAGAGTTTTTAGTGCTGTATCATGGTAAACTTAATCACTCTAAATTGTGTTTTGTTTGAAAAATTCAAATAAAATTTTTGCTATTCAGTATAGAAAAGAAGGCGGTGAAACATTTTCTGTCTGAATAAAACGAGGGATAATCAATCCTTTGAATAGACGCCTTACTTTCCCAAAACCTTGGAAGGATAATAAAACCAAAGGGTCTGATACTATATATAGATATAACTGATAAAGAACCACTGACATATAGGCGGCTGTATATAAAGATACAAATGCAAATAAAATTCGGATTGTTTGAAACTTAAGCATACTATTGGTGCTCGAGAATATGAATAACATACTTTTCAACTAAAAAATATTACAGTTGTAATGAATCTAATATCTATCTATCTATATATATATCACTAAAAGATACTATTCAACACATTATCTAGTTTAGCATTACTTTCAGCAGAATTTTTAGTATCTTTGAACTTATCATCAGCACCTGATCTATTAGTAGTAACAGATCTTTGCATGAAGTTTCTACGAACTTCAACCTTATTATCATCACCATCTTCTGACTTTTGGAACTTCTTCTTCTTTTTCTTCATGTTCTCAATCATCTTACTAGTCTCCACATTCTTAACGAAACTCTTGTTCAATTTATGCGATTGAGATAATTCAGCTTGTAATTTATTCTCTCTAACTTCAACTTCCATATTCATTGCGCTCGTCAAATCAGACCACTTGAAACCTTTTAAATATTTCACATTCATAACATCATCGTAATAGAATGAACCTTTTTTACCACCAAGTGTGTTACCATTCAATGTTGTCGTTGCCAACTTAGCATCTTTTTTGTTGATGAATTCACACCAACCTTCGTCGTACTTCTTCTTCTTATTCCCTCCTGTCTTGATTCTTGATTTATATGTCGATTGTTGTTCTTGCTTCAAATAAATTCTACCAATTTTCCCAAATTTAGTCATGATTTGACGCAATTTAGCTGGTTTCATATATGGTGGAATCGATGATAGATACACAACACCTGTCTTTTGGATTTTCTTTTCAGATTTGGCAAGTTGTTCAGGTGTCAATTTCTTTATCCTTTTTAAACCATGTGTACTGTTTGATTTGGTCAATGTTTTGGCGATTTGATCAGCTGTCGCTTGTAATTCATCGTCCATGTCATTGTACTCTGCATCAGGGTCATCAACGAGATCGTCCTCGTCTTCAGAAGGAGATAGGTAGTCATCCTCCTCCTCATCGTCAGAGTCTTCACTTGTAAATGCATTGTTGGATTGTTGCTTTTTGGTAATTTTGTTTAGTGTTGGAGGTTGATTGTCGTCATCTGAATCTGATGCAAAGTCATCGTTGTCACTGTCAACTTGGGTGTTGAAAGCATCTTTGAATGACCTTTTTGGGGTGGTTGTAGATCTAGAGTTATTGGATTGGTAGTCTTCGTTGTCACTACTTATATCCGACATCTTTCAATATAGTATATATGGTTTTTAATGCGGTTATTACCTTGTGTAAATTGTGATATATCGAGTTCAAAACCCTCGAGACTCCTAATCAAATAATCAAATAGACAGTTTGTCTGCAAACTACAAAAAAAAAAAAAAAAAAATCGGTCTAGAGAAATACTCTGCCATTTGGCAATTCGGGTATCCTTTAATAGTACGACGATTTCAAAATCCCACAAGTCGATCGACGTTGCCTTAAAACTTGTATTGAGTCAAAAACATGAGTATATATGGTAATATATCTAAGTGAAAATCATCAGATCAGGGGATAGTGCTGTAATATAGTATAATATAATCAACAAATAAATCTTCTATTTCTTTTGTAAAACTTAGCTGCCATATCCACGGTAGCGCTTGCCAAACTTATTTGCCATTTCAACGGCACAAGCACCCCAATCTTCACCATGGTTGTGCATTTTACCAGCAATCAAACCAGCTCTAGCTTGAGCTTGTTCCTCAGTCAAACAAGTCAAAACACCAAAGATAACAGGGATGTCCATTTGGAATTGTAAATCCATAATAGCTTTAGTAACGGAGTCACAAATATATTCAAAATGCATGGTGGAACCTTTAATCAAACAACCGATTGGTATAACGGCATCCAAACGTTCTCTTTTAGCGAATTGTTGTGCACCGTATGGTAATTCGAAAGCACCTGGAACTGATTCAATAATGATGTTTTCTTCTTTAACACCAAATTCCTTTAATTTAAAGACAGCACCTAAAACTAAAGCATCAATGATTTCTTTATTCCATCTTGCGTGAATAATACCAATTGTCAACTTTGAACCATCGTAAGTTTTGTCCACTTGTCCTAATCCTTTAACAGCCATCTTTCTTAGAAATATATTGTTAATGTTGAGTTTTGTGATTTAGAAGAAAAAAAAAAGTATGTCAAAGGTAGAATTGAACGGTCAGATAATTGAAATAATGACTAATCTGGAGTATTGGATCGGCTCCAGTCCAAAAAGAGTTTGGCAATTTCAGCTTCACACAACAATTCGAGAACTCGCAACCGACCGGAAATAAATACTTGTCACGTGACAAGTTAAGAAAACCCTTAATCACGTGAATACAAATCTCTTTAAGTCGATCGACCTTACGCGTCAAAAAATTTTGAGTTAAAACCAACAACTCTCTATTTACCTTTCGATTTTGCATCACCTTGGCAAGTTGTTGCCCTTTGACAAGAAGAATATATATAGAGCTATATATAATGACTCCTACGTGATTATGAGAGACTATTGTGCATACTGACTAGACTCTAGAGACACAAATAGCATATATTGCATCTATCAACTCCAATTATTTTAATAGCCGACAGAATGCAAGGTTCAAGTACTGTGGGACTCTCAAGAAAGAGACCGTTATCTCAGACGTCACATTCTCAACCAACCACAGCATCACAATCGTCACCTTCCAAAAGACACCAAAAAGATATATCAGCCTCAGCACAAGCAGCTGTATTATACAACTTAGATCCATCGTCAGCAACAGGTAACCCTAAGCAGATTGTTGTTCCATTAAACCACACAACTATCAAGATTGGTAGATCAAAATCAAAGAACAACAACTATATATTAACACCATTGGATTGTTCAACTATACATTGTGAGATTGGTCTGGTTCATTTAAACGGGAAAGACATTTTGTATTTGAAAGATTTGAGTTCCAATGGAACATTCTTGAACGGAATGCTAGTTGGTAAGGGTAATACATGTTTAGTTAGACCTGGAGATAAAGTTTCCTTTGCTGGAGAGCTGCATTATTTAGTCAAGTACTCTAATACATTAGACAACTATAACTCTGAAAAAACTAATAACAGTGATAAAAATAATGATGATAATAATGATGATAAAAATACCGAAATATTTAACGAGCTAAATAGGACAAGGAGATCATTTTACGATCGTTATACGCTTGGATCATTATTAGGTACAGGCCATTATGCACAGGTGAAAACAGCAACGCATCGTCAAACGGGGTGTCAACATGCCGTTAAAATTTTTCATCCAACCAAGAGCGACGATGCATCACATACGAAATCCAATGGATTAACTAGAGAACTAGATATTTTGATGAAGATCAAGCATCCAAACATAGTTAAATTTCACGAGGTTTTCCTAGAAGCTGTCGATTTGACCAAAGTGAGTACGTATTTAGTACTTGAAAAAATCAACGGAGGTGAATTGTTTCATAGAATAGTTACCAAAGGTAAATTGAAACAATTAGAAACCAGAATCTTGATGGGCCAACTATTAGACGGTTTAAAGTATTTACACGGGATGGGGATCGCTCATCGGGATCTGAAACCTGAAAATATTTTACTTGAGATTAAATACGGTGATACTACTTTATCTAATAGCAACATTAGTCCGTGGGATGATGGCGAATTGGATATACAGGTGAAAATCGCTGATTTTGGACTTGCCAAATTCATTGGAAGTTTCAATTACACCAACACTCTATGTGGAACACCAGCATACGTTGCACCAGAGGTATTAGTCAACTCAAGCGATAGACGTTACAACAAAGCTGTTGACATGTGGTCTGTTGGTGTGTTGTTGTATGTTTGTTTATGTGGGTTTCAACCTTTCAGTGAAGAGTTAGGACCACCTAGTATGAGACAACAAATCTTGGACTGCCGCTATGCATTTTTCAGTCCGTATTGGGATTCAATTGATGATCTAGCGTTAGATTTGATTAGTCGGTTGTTGATTGTTGATCCTTTTAAACGGTTGGATGTTGCTGGAACTTTGGCACATCGTTGGTTTTCTGGTGAAGATGGTACAATCATTGAAGCTCATAAAATAGTTGAAGGTCGTAAGAACAATGAAGCTCGTAAGAAGGTTGAAACTGATTTGAGTAGGATGAGCGACATTGATATGAAAGCTAGACAGATGTCTATCAGAATTCCATCATCAACGAGGGGTTATTCGAACCCGGTCACTTTGACTGAAAGAGCCAGGACAGGGTTGAATTGTGATGTGAATATGGGTAGTGATAGCGGGTACCATGGCATTAAAGAGGATATGGATATTTCTTTCTAGAGTATATATATGCATATATAGATAGATATAGATGATTAACTGTTAATGTAATGTGCTAAATCATTTTTACAGATAAGAAGAAATGTGTTGTAAAACTACCCGATCAGGCAATCAAGCGCCGCTCGCCTTTTCCCCGACGAGCACTACGGGAAGATCTAGACCAGTTGATTCCCGTGAAGAAAATGGACTCAGTTAAACCCACTTACAACTACTCTTTGGTGTGATTCGTGATTCAATGGCATCAAGGTAGATCACATTGCTTGGATATAGGCATGTTTATCAGAACACTAACAAATACTCAAAAACGTTTATTCTCCACAAATACCACCCAACTAGCCGATTTTTCACACACGATCATTGGAGCAGGTGTCATTGGACTGGCAGTTGGTGCTGAGTTATCCAAAAGCCCATCCAATTCCGTTTTGATAGTTGATAAAAACGAAGAATATGGACAAGAAACCTCATCTAGAAACTCAGAGGTTATTCATGCTGGGTTATATTACCCTATTGATTCACTCAAGACTGAATTATGCTTATTGGGTAAACAATTGATATATGAAGAGTGTAAGCCAAATGGTGTTGAGATGTCAAGATGTGGCAAATGGATCGTTGCCCAAGACGAACCTCAACATGAATATCTTACAAAAATTTATGAAAACGCAAAAGAGATGGGTGTCTTGACTGAATTTATTGAATTGAAGAAGGCTAAAGAGCTGGAGCCAAACATTAATGCAAGTGCTGCAATTTTAAATTCTCCAACGACAGGTATCGTATCAGCACACTCATTAATGGATTATTTACTATCTGTTTTTCAAAACAATGGTGGTGAGCTAGCACTAGGCTCCAAAGTAACAGGATTGGAATATACTGAAGGTTTGAAAGAGTATAGTATCCAAACCGCAACAGAGGATAATGAAGAGTTTGCCATCTCCTCTGAAAATGTTGTTAACTGTGCTGGGCTATATGCTCCATTAATCTCCAACCTGTTGCTCCCTGAAGATAGACATGTTAAAGGTTACTATGCAAAGGGTAACTACTTTACATATCAAGGAAACACAGGCATCAAGCGATTAATCTATCCATGTCCAACACCGGGTGTTGCATCATTGGGAACGCATTTAACTTTGGACTTGGGTGGACAAGTGAAATTTGGGCCTGATCTTGAATGGGTTCAAAATTTGGATTCTGAAGCTGTGTATAAAGTCAATGATGGTAGCTTGAAAGCTGCTTTTGAAGAAGTCAAGAAATATATGCCTAGCGTTGAGTTATCGAGGTTGAATGGTAGTTACAGTGGTATTAGACCAAAACTAGTTGGCCAAGGTGTCAAAAAGTTCCAGGATTTTGTTATACAAGAAGAAAAAGGATACCCTGGGTTTGTTAATTGTTTGGGAATAGAGAGTCCTGGATTAACAGCCTCTATGGGGATTGCCAAATACGTTGCAAAGATATATTAGATAAATAGGTAGGATTAGGTAGTTATAATATCAAAAGTACATTCCTGATAAATATATATATATGCGGGGGTCATTATTTCTTCATTGGTAAATCAGCTGGTTCTGTAGGTCTAGGAAGCTCTAAAAAGAATTTGTGAGTTAGGGAGCTTTTAGTATCAAATCTCTTGTTTGGATCCAACGTTAGCATCCCACAAATCAACTCCAATGCCAGTTCTGTAGCAGCAGGGAATCTATTTCTTAATTCTTGTCTAGATGGTTGTGGATAGACAGTTAGATTATTGTAATTCGGTAGGTTTGAAACACCGGTCCAGTTCTCTTCCGTTGGGGTTCCCAATGCTTGGAAGGTCACCACTATTTGATCTTGGTCATCTTTTCCTGGTAGATATGGTGTTCTTAACATAAGCTCAGCAAATATTATACCAACTGCCCAAACATCGACAGCTTCTGAATAATGTCTTGCACCAAACAATAATTCTGGAGCACGATACCATCTAGTGACGACATTAGAGGTTAGTTTCTCGTTAGGTGTGCCTAACGATCTCGCAAGACCAAAATCGGCAAGCTTTAAAAGTCCTTCAGGAGAAATCAACAAGTTATTTGGTTTTAAATCTCTATGTAAGATACCATTTCTATGGCAGTGGTGTAGGCCTCTTAGGGTCATTAGCAACCAGGATTTGATATTCGCTGGGATGATCATGATTGATTTATCATTGATTATCATCTCAAGGTCACAGGGTAGGAATTCCAAAATCAAATTCAAGTTGCTGGATTCATCAGAGTAAACATCTACTAATTCAATCACGTTTTCATGTTTGAGTTCTTGTAAGTACTTGACTTCACGAATAGCTGACATGTCTAATCCATCTTTGAACCCGCCAGTTTTGATCTCCTTGACGGCAATGGGACGGGAGTTAGAGAGCTGTTTTCCAAGGTACACCACGGCATAGGTACCTTCACCAACTTTTTTCTCCTTTGTGTATCTATCGGACATTATGAATATTAGTATTAGTTGTTAAATGTTCTCTTCTGTTTGAATAAGGATGAATGAATAAAGTGAAAATTGATAGTGTGAAAAGTACTTTTAAATGGTTTCTGGTTTAGTTTTCTGTCATTTTTTAATCGGGTTGAGTTATACCATGTTTGGTTCGGAGATTTGGAGAACAAAGTTGTATTCAACTCTTTTCTCTTATCTTAGTTACTCTTTATTAGAGAATGGCATTTGTACAAAGTCAATATAGCGGGTTATAAACATAAAGGCACATTATAAATAGCTCAAATTTGCGTTTTTGACATCAAAGTTTATTCCAGTTTTGTTTGAATATTGAGCAATACACAATAAAAGAGACATAAATGCATGCATATTTCCATCCAACAGATTTTCACTCATCTTCTCAATAAAATACTAGACTGTACATAGTTTTACTGCTAAACGTTTTAAGATCATTCTATTAGCACTGAATTTACAAAGAATATTACAACTTAACACTATAACGACCCATGGTAAGTCACAGTACACAGAGTCTCACTAAGGCTCTCTTTGCCATTTTGATAGCGTTACTTCTGCCCAATACGACATATTGCTCTCCATTACCAATTAAAAACATTGCTTCGTCACCGAAACTCGGGTATCCGTATGATGGTTTGAGCAAAGATTTTCAACCAAGTGATACCGACAACGACAACGATAACGAAGGTATTTCTCCAGATGTGATTGTCTTTATAGGAATGTTGATTGGGTTCAGTTTGATGCTCCTAATCACCATAATTGTATACGTCGTACAACTACTATTCAGAAGCGGTGGTATTAGATTAACAAATGAAATACCTGGCTCTTTAGATGATTCTGAATTGGAAGCTGAAGAAGACCGTAGAGCATTAGATGAACTCCCACCAAATGAACAAGAACTCTACTTCTTAGCAAAAGATTTCTTGAAATTAAACCCAATGAACAATTTGGAGTTACAACTTTCACAATCACTAATCATTCAAGAAAAGGGTGTCAATGCTTGGGAATTCAAACCAAATATTGAAAATGAAGAACTAATTCACGTTTTAAACAAAACTGAACTCGAATTCTTGAACGATGGTCAAGAACTTTCTATCCAGACCAATTACCCTATCCCAAAACAGAACGAAGTTTACTACTTTGAAACAAAAATATACGAATTACCAAACCCACAAGATACAATGATCACCATTGGGTTAGCTACATCTCCGTACCCTTACTTCAGGCTACCCGGTAGAAACCGCTATTCAATAGGTTACGATTCAAACGGTAATAGAAGGTACAACCAACCGTTTGAATTAACTACACAAACAGGTTTGCATATTTTCCCAGAACTGCAACATGGTGATGTCGTCGGTTGTGGGATAAGAACCAACTCAAGGTCGATATTCTTCACGAGAAACGGTAAAAAGCTTTCCGAATCAAAAATTGGTGGGCACGTTAAACTTCCTAAAAATTTACAAGTGTATCCAACGATAGGAGCAACGAATAAAAGTAAAGTTCACGTGAACATTGGACAAATGGGATACGTTTTCATTGAGGGGAATGTGAAAAAGTGGGGATTTGGTCCATTGGAAGGTACGGAGATTCCACCACCGTTGTATAATAAATTCAATAAAGATGTGTTGTTGGAAAGTTCGGATTTGGATCCTAATGATTTAAATTTGAGGAACGGGGACTTCCCACCAAATTTCTGGGACATTATTGCCACACCTGCGGAATTCACCGATATCGATGATGCTGGTGATGATGGTGATGGAGATATCACTTTGCAAAGTTTACAGGAAGAAGGATTACGCTCTGGTGACTTCATTATCCCTCCAGTTAATCCGCCTTCGTATATCGTTCCTACTGTTTCTGAGGATGGTAATGGCGATGGCGAAGATACACAGTTGGAAATGGAGTTGGACACTGCTCCAACTAGTTTCGTTCATGATAGTGATGTAGACCAGGAGGAGGGAGAGGATGGCGTTGACCGCGGCAACGATGATCCGGTTTTGTCTAATGATACTGATGGTCCATAGATTTTATTAATTTGGGTGTGTTAACTTTGTTATTTTTGGGCTTTAAGGTTTCTTTTCTGCTCCGTTTTTTTTTTTTTTTTTTTTTTTTTTTCATTTGGTTCTGCTTTTTTTCCTCGCATTTATAAATCGATTTTTTATTATTTTAAGTGTTTATCTTTAAATATTAAACACCTTTGGTTACGTTGGAAAAAATAAGTGGATAGTATTTCTTTATTAATGATATGAAAGGAGAAGGTTATAGTAATGAATAACTCATGAATGTAAAAATATTAGGATGTAAAAACACATGAAAGAGAAGCAAACCAGAAATACAAAAAAAATGCTATAAATTGATTTCGTTCCTGAAAGTAATAAGCAAAAGAAAGAACAAAAAAAAAACACAAAATACAATAAAATGAACAATAATAATGAATGGACAGTTTTAAGTACATTTCCACTCTGCAAAAACATGCCAGTTGCCTTCAATTTCTTTACTTGGAACAACCATCCTCCAACAACCGGGTTCCCTCAACTGTTTTCTAAATTCTAAAATTTCTTCATTGATTTGATCAAATTGGTAAAACTTACCGGAAGGTGAAACCAAATTACAATCAAGACTTTCTTCACTATCGCCACCTCTCAGAACAGTAAAATTGTATGGTTGTTTTAAACTCAAATTAAACATTTGTGGTTCCTTAATGTACAAATCGTAACCTAATTCGGTATTCTTATTGTTGAATCCCACCCACTCTATTTCTTTATACTTACCTTTATGGAAACAAGGGATAGATAATGCCATGGAAAAATCGTCACCATCACTTGCATTTGCTGAAGAACAACCTGATGCAATGGATCTAACATACACACACACAAATCCAATAGAACAAATATTTGGCAATGTCGCTTTGATCTTTGCCAATCTTCTTCCCTTTTTCCAGTACACTTGCACCAAGGCATCGTGATCTCTTTGCGAATCAGGAGCTTTGACAAGACATCTTAATTCAACATCATTCGGAACTTCTAAATCAAATTCAATAATCTCAAAGTCGGTTAATCTAAATAATGACTGATTAAACTTATACAATCTTAGTTTATGAATATGGAATGGTGAGTATAGTGGTGGTAAGGCCATTTGCACTATAGGGTCAATCATTGGGGTGATGTGTTGGTGATCTGTGTGAACTGGTGTGTGAGTGTATAGAATGTCAAGCGGTTTTGTTAGAAAGTAGAAATTAGTGTTGTCTTCGACGATATGTAAGTTTTGTAAATTGAGATCAACGTTTGTCGGATGGGTTGGGTTGCCTAATGATGCGTCTAAAATTCTGTATTCACCGTTGATCACTACACTTAACCATGAATGATTTAATGTTAGTGGTGAAGATGATCGCGAGTATGAGGATGTAGTGAGGTGTTCGGAACCAAATGGGGTTTTCATGTTTCCTAGAATGATTTCGGTTTCAATGTTTAATGTTGTGGTCATGATGTAGAATAACCAAGTTAGTTGATGTGATGAGCAGTCTTTGGAATGCATGATGTCAGAAATTCTGGAATCGGGTGGGGCCACTTTAGTACTAAGTTTCTCATTAGGTAAATGTATGATGTTAAACTTGGTTACTAGGTAGATGTAAATTGCCCTTAGTTGTTCAACTTGAGTTTTATATTTACTTGCAATTCTAGCAGTTGCGACCTCCACTGGAGTCGAAAATCTATCATTCGGTAGTTTGTTAATATATTTATCAACGTGAATCAATGGTAAGGCATCAATATTAATAGATTTAATGGTTAGCAATTTATTAAAGCTACTGACTGTTTCATTGCTGTTCAAAGAAGTGACTGATTTATGGGGCTTTAGAATTAAGTAGCAATCTTCTTGCAAAACACGGGATTTTCTAGCGGCTCTTTCTTTACCAGAAAGAGACTTTGCCCTTCTCAATTCATTTGACTGTAAAGATCCATTCGGCTTGTTTTTACTCAATTGATCGTTTTGTTGTTGTTGTTGTATTATTGGTGATCTATTCATATTTTCTTGGTATTCGTTTAAATTTGAAGCAGAAGCCCCAAATGGAATGTCGTCATTAAAGTCAGATAAGCCTAGATCAGCCATTTTGGAAACACTAGAGTTGAATATTTGATCATCTAAACTTGGAGGCAGTTTAGTTTTCCCAATACCCAAAAATTTCTTCAATAGTTTGGGGTGTCTAGTCTTGTTACCATCGTCAATTAATTGTTGGAGCAGATCTTGTCTTTCTTGAGTGTTAGGGCCATTTTCTTGTAAGTCTTGTAATTTAGATTGGAATTTAGCTTCTTTGTGTTTTATCAATGAACCTGCTGAAGTTGCACTAAAGTCAGAGTGTCCAAAAAATGAGGATCTTTCTGTATCTGTTGAAAACGTTGAAGAGTCTAGAACGTGTTGAGAATAGGATGATTTGAAATGTAGTTTATTAGTTGAAGATTGTGTAAATTCATGCTTTGGTGGTGGTGGTGGTGGTTCGTTATCATCGTCTTCATAATCATCTTCAGATTGAGTTGCGGTTGACCTTTTGGAGTACAGAGTATTTTCAGATGATTTTTTGGAACCTGATGACGTTGATGTAGTTGAGGCTTTAGAGTATCTTTGGGCTAATGCGGGCGGAGTTATAGTGGAATTCAATCTATGAACGCTTGATAAACTTGACGAAGACCCAGATGGTGTCAATGAAGTTGTAGGTGTAAACCTTGAAGAGACCCTACTAGATGAAGTTGATGGTTGTTGTTGAGAGAATGATTTCAGACTTGTTCTCGAACCAGATTCTTTCAATTGTAACAGTTTCACGTATTTCAGTGGGAAGTAACCTGATAATTTACTTCTCAAAGATAAACCATATGCTTGTTGACCTTGTTCTAGCACTTGCATAACATCGATGATATCACCTTCCATGAAACCGAGGTCTCTGTCTTTGTTATCACCACCCCAACTCCAGATTGCTTGTGCTTTGAATGGTGCTGATGGTGTACTTGCTGTCGATACCGGGTCCTGTGATACCATGATGCTTTATAGGTTGGTACTATTGGTTAGATATAAAGAAAATTGACAAACTGTTCAAGAATAGCTATCAAACTTTATGGACTGATGGTCAACTTCAACGTGATTAAAACGATACGCTTGAAAAAAGAAAATTGAAACTAAAAATAGCTACAAGATATTTAAATTTAAAGCTTTATAGATACACAAACGAGCAAGCCACAAGCAAAGCAAACAATGCAAGGAACACCTACAGCTATCAGGAGAAGAGAAGCTTGTTTGGCGAGTTGTAAGCTTCGAATGAAGCGGATTGGAAATGCATTTGAAAATGGACCTCGATTCAATTACATTTCCTGTTTGGGAAAAAGATAAATACAACAGAAATCTTGCGTCGATTGGCGCCGTCGATCAATCTCCCCATGATAGGATATACAACACAACATTCATGAATATTTGTGTATATGTACGAAATCATACTGTATTCCCTAATGGCAGTTAAACTATAAGATAGCAATAAGTGATGATTAAATAGATCAAATAAACAAATGCTGTAGATTTATAGGATAAGCTTGACATTCCAGAATGTAACGATTGTCAAATTCTGCGAAATTCAACATATTTTTGAAAAATGCAAACAATTATCTTTAATCTCATTAAAATTATACTTTGATTGGAATTATTATTCCCAGAGTTTCAACATTAGGTGAACCTAAGTAACGGCTGACTTGGTAACCTATCCAGAACACGATACAGGAACCGCTCATACAGGTCAAGTTAACCTGACAACACATTCACAAAATACACGTGATGCAATATTAAACGTTAAAAATCGATAGATTACCTACACAGTGAGGAAGATTGAGATATACCACAACAGCACAGTAATACCTGGATGACCAACATCAAATAACTTTACGAAATGTGCCAGAATCCACTTTTCTCAAATTTCTCAAACTTTTCCTTTCCAAAAATAATAATTATAAAAAAATAATTAAAAAAACCTAAAAAAAAAATAAAAAAAAACCAAAAATTAAAGGATTGGAAATTAACATTCTCCCTTTGTTTACAGTTTTTTTAATTTTTATAATGTCACCAAGCAAATTTGGTCGATAAGGCAACCAAATCAACTTGAAACATTATTTAGAAGAACTATTTACTGTTTACAATGTATACAAAGTATATGCGGACCCAAACTGACTGCTGAAAATTAAGCGCCAGGGTTTTTGCCTTTGTTCACCAGACTAATCCATAGGTTGCACCCCTAAATTAACAAACGATGAACAATAAAAAAGCAAAAACCTAATTCAACACTCAGAAACTAACAACTAGCAGTCAAAATAAGTTTTAGAAGCCAGTCACAACAACCACATCATTCTATTAGTACTCAGAATTAGATCATAGGTTGCACCCCAAATGAACTGGCCATGAGAAGTAACAGGATAAGATACCAGCAACAAACAACATACCAGTGAAACTAGTAAAGACATTGAAATTACCATGACTGATGGCAATACATACAGCAGTAATAGCACCATGTATTACCACTTACCATTAATCATTAGGTTGCACCCCCAAGTGAAGACATAGTAACTCTCAACACAATAGGAC